>JBBYHL010000001.1:4526906-4555973 GCA_038381835.1 Adansonia madagascariensis | reverse complement strand
AGGATCAAACTGTGCGCAGGCTGAGTCTGACAATATTAAATACAATCCATAAAATATAATATAAATAATAATTTGATATAAATATATATATTAAATTTATAAAAATATAAAATATTTTAAATATAATTATAATATAATAAAATATAAATATAATATATATAAATTATTAAATCTAGTTGTTACCATGTTCATCAATGATAGATAGAGTACGTTATTTATGACATGGTTGATTCATTTAAATAAATGGTTAAAACATTAAATAACTCTTTAAATGTTTTATTTTTATTTGAATTTTATAATACTCGACGATGGTTTTAATTTTTAATCTATATTTAAACAATTATTTTTATATTACTCATATGATTTATTTAATTTTAAGTTGATATAATTTGTACATGAATCAATTTTTACACGTTAATATAAATTTTAATTAATGCATATTATTAATTTTATTTATTTTTAAAATTACAATTATACAAAAAATAGATAAATCAATAAGTATTTACACGTGAAAGCATGTGATGACAAATTTTACTATTTAGGTAAGTTGTTTAAATTTATTATCAATTTGAACATAAAATTTAATCTATTTTTTACGTAATCACTTTTAATAAATATCATTCGACGTATATTGAGTTTAAATTTTAATATTTATAATTTTTTTAAATTTTTAAATTATAATTTTTTATAAAAAATTATTAATTTTTTTTATTGATCTAATTTGACAATGACACTTGTAATTTTAAAGACAAACTTTAACAGCATATTGAAGCAAATAAAAAATATTCATAGAAAGTAATGTTAGAAATACTTTATTGTTGGAAAAATAATTCTGAAAATAATAGGGTTTAGGAAGAAAATCAATCATGACCTAAAAAATACGAATTTATCTTTTTTATTAAATATAATGTCAATTGTTTGATTGTTATTTTTATTTCTTATTTTTATAGTTTTTACTTTCTATTAAAAGGGAAAAAAAATGGTTTTTAAATGATGCACGGAAGGAAGATTTTATATTCAAAGGTTAAAAGACAAAGAGTCAAAGACCCATAGAGAAGTCCCATCCGACACTGCACGTGCCTCTCTCTACTCTCGGTTTCAGACTCGATGTTACTTTCTTTGCTCCCGAATTTACCCTTTGACCAGTCTTTTTTTTTCCTTTTCTCAAAATAAAATAATTAATTAATGTTCACGGTTTACAAGTTCCGTGCAGTCTGCAAAGCCAGCTAGTAGATAAATACATAGATAGGATAGGATGGTCTTTTTAGTAGATTTTTTTTTGTTTTTATTTTTTTTACTGCGGGTCCCATAAAATAACCTTTTCCATTTTAGGACTCCACACTCTTTCGTAATTTCATACGCCCTCCCCGGAAAACCTTACGTTCCGCAAACAACCCTCCTACGTCCTATCATATAATCAGACGCTTCGTATTCCCCCACCACGTGATCCAAATCCCCAGCCGTCCGATCCCTTCCTCTGAAACCCCGCCGTCGTTTAGTTTCTCCCCCCAACCTCCTCCCTTAAATTAAATTTTCATAATAGTAGTTATTATTATTATTATTATTATTATATTTTTCAAGGCTGACGTGGCAGTCACACCATTTGCATTGCTCTGATCTGCAATATAAAGTCCCGACCTCACTGCTATTTTTGCGTCTCGCTCTTTCTCTGTTTGTTTGTAGGTTGGTGGTTCTGGTGAGGGTTCTTTTTTAGATCTGTATCTTGCTGAAAAGATGGGTGAGAGTAGGATGACTGGGAAGGTTAAGTGGTTTAGTGACCAAAAGGGGTTTGGGTTCATAACCCCTGATGATGGCGGAGAGGATTTGTTTGTTCACCAGTCTACGATCCGTTCCGAGGGTTTCCGTAGCCTTACTGAGGGTGAAGAGGTCGAGTTCGTTATCGAGTCTTCTGAAGGTCGCACCAAGGCTGTTGATGTTAGTGGCCCCAACGGTAACCCCGTTCGTGGCAACTCGAGATCTGGGCGTGGAGGTGGTTATGGTGGTGGTGGGTATGGTGGGTATGGTGGAGGAAGGAGAGGTGGTTATAGTGGCGGTGGTGGTGGTGGTGGTGGCGGCGGCGGTGGATGTTTTAAGTGTGGTGAGATGGGTCATTTAGCACGGGATTGTGGACAGGGTGGAGGTGGAGGCAGATATGGTGGAGGTGGCGGTGGAGGCAGATATGGTGGCGGTGCTGGTGCCGGCGGGGGTATGGCTTGTTACAACTGCGGAGGCTCTGGGCATTTCGCTAGAGAGTGTCCCAACAATGGTCGCTAATTTGGAGAGGGGTTAAGTGTGTCTTTCACATTTTCGTCGACCCATCCTTGTTCTCTTTCGGTACTATTTTTGTCGGTTTCGTAACTATCGTATGGTTTGCTTTATATTTTTTTTCCACCCGGTTTATGGAGAACGATTGCCCCTACTCAATTTCCTTTCTCTTTTTTTTTTTTTTTAACTTTCCGTTTTTTATGATGGCAAATTGTTGTGATGGGTACTTTTGTAGTTTTGCAATGGAGTGGGTTTAATATTGCTATGAGAACAATGATGAACAGAAAATGATGTTAAACCTTCACTGTCATCAAGTGTTTATACACCTATAATATGAATACAAGCTGGTTGTTTGGTTCAATCTTTTCTTGTATTTTTATCTTTCTGTTGCAGTCCCCTTGAAATACTATGTTGGTTTGGTTTTTATTAGTTTCATTTTCCAATTTCTTGTATGATTTGGAAAACATCTCATCAAAATTCTCAAGTTAAATCCTTGGTGATCTGTTTATATCTCTGTTCAAATACTATATTGCTTTTATTGGAGGCAGTTGTTGGATGTTATTCTTTGCTTTTATTCTGAGTGAATCATGGGGGATTTAATTGGCTTTGGAGGAAGAAAAGGAATTTGAAGGAAGGGGAGTGGAGGGGCCCCTCGACCTGAAATTGTGCTTACATTGCTGATTAAGTTTATAAAATTTTGCCATTTTTCAACTTGGTGCACATTTTCTTAGGTTTCCTTTTTTCTTATATATACTTAGATGTGCAGGGACGGAGTTGCAGATGGGTGGGAGATGTGCAGTGCCTCCTATTGTTTTTTATTTCTTTATGTTATTTGATGAAAAGGGTTGGGACTCATTGGTGAATAAAGCACATGAATAATGCTACATAAAGTAACCCAATTATAGGGTGCTTGCTTGCTTTTTTTTTTTTAATCACTAGTGGTCCATTCTCCCATCACTCTGCTTTAACCCTTTTCTCTCTTTCTGAGGGTTCCATTAATGGTTAATTCCTGCTTAGTACTGTGTTTTTTAGTCGGTTTTAATAGAACAGTCTCGTTGAGACTGGCTGGTGGTTTTAATGCGTACTTGGATTGGAATTGTTGTGGACTTCTTTGCTCCTTTTATGATAAGAACGAAGAAAGAAAAAAAAAAAAGGTGGAAGAAGACTCAGCTTTGTCGCTTTTGCTTCATGTTGGAAGAATTGTCGGGTAATGGATGCACTTCACTTTTCCAAGATTATTGGGTTTGAGGTCGAAAGTTTTCATTGTTTTAACTAATGAGATGTTCCATGGTGCGTTGGGAACAACTTGCAATGCTCCGCAATTCCAAGGATACCATTCCCTCCTTTAAAAGTTGAAAATGATGTTTAAAATATTTGGGAACATGAAAATTAAATCCTAAATGAACTATAGTTTAAGTTGATGCGTCCATTTTAGTGGGATATTAAGAATGGTGTTGAAGGTAAGATATGTCTTCAACGTTAACCTTCTTTACTTGGAGGAGGGTTGGGGTTTGGATCGAGTTTGGGACAATCTCAATCCAAAAATCCTCCCTACGGATTCTTGCCATCATATTATAATGATAGAAATTGACAAGTATTTTTTCCAAACAGCTGACACCTTTCACTGAAGTTAATTGTTGGGTTTTGCCCACAAACCTTATCTGAATGATGGGATGAAATTTCAAAGCATGGGTTTGGCCAGGTAGATTGGGCTCAAGTTTCAGTTTTCGGGTGGCTTTTTTAACTCCGGTGGACCCTCAAAATAGGGAAAAGTCGTTTTTTTTTTAAACAATTGGACTCAAATTAAAGCAATACTCACTCTTCATTTCTTCCATTTGTTTCAATTTCTGATGTTACATATTAAAAATATTAGAGCACTCAAGTCAAACTTTCTTTTTCACAGTTGCAAGTGGCGATGGATCAACAGAAGTTAAATTGTTACCTATCCTCCATCTGAACTTTGCATTAATTAGACATGTCCCTGGCCCTTTATGCAAAGTCTTCAAATGTACGCAATGGCCAAGCCCCGAGGCCCAAAGCTAAATTATTTTTGGGGAATTATCAATTTCTAATATTACTTTATTAAACTTTAAACCTCATATTGTATGAACTATGACTACTATTATTAAGTCATTACCTCAAACATTAGACCTAAAATCGGTTTTTTTTTAGATGTTTAGGGGATGGCAGTTTATCTCAATCCAGGACTAAAGCATGGCGCAATTCTTAGAGGGAATTCATGTGGAGTTTAAGATCATCCATTAAGAGAACTGTTAGTTGTGGAATGGAACTTAAAATCTTTACGAGCTAAGCATTCGCATCCAGCATCTTTACAAACTCAAGCAACCAATTGGTTGATCTAAAAATTGTTGATAATGAATAAAACCTTCTTCTTTTTTTTTTTTTTTCGGTTTTTCTACGCATTATGAAATACTACTATATTTTATAAATAAAGAAAGATAATAGCACAAATAGCTAGTATTTATGATGTTAAAATTGTGAATGAACGAGTCATCTTTTAACTATGCCATTGCCAAGAATTAATATATATAAATATATAATCAATCCTGAATGGATCTCAAAATTGTTAAATTAACATTGTCAACTTGTCATCCATCTTTGGGCAAATTGAGAGCAATGAAAAAGGAAAATTGTATAGCATACAGGAAGAAGAGCATTATCTCCGAACCCTATATCATTTGTCTTGTTTGTCCAGCGAATAAAGAGAAACGACTTTTAACTGAAAAGCCTTAACCCTTTACTTTCCTTTTTGTTCTGGGGTCGCATGCTTTTGCAAAGGCAATATGGTCTCTTTTCTCTCGCAAAAGGAAGCTTTGAAAACTCTGTGACTACTGCAACATTTTAGCTTTTTCATGGCTGAAAGATTATTAAGATTCCCACACAGTACTACTGCATTGGTGTATTCTATCTATTTATGTATACCAAACGTTCGACCAACATCCCTTTAGCCTAATTAGTTTAAGCAATCATCTTTAAAAAATTTCATTCAGAAAGTCCGGAATAGTATTAGCATTTTTTTCTCCTATACAATCCCCTTACGTCTTTTTTACCTCTTTAATCATTTGGGCATGTCTGGTAAAGCCTTTTGATGATTTATATTCACTTTATTTCTCATTATCAAGGATAACATACATAGAAAAATGAAGAGGAAAAAAAAAAAATGAGATGCTTTCAAGTTTCAACTATTCTTCTCCATGAAAGCTGGTTCCTTGCTTGAATTATCATTTTCAAGGTCCAAGCACCAACGTCCTAGATTTGGGGGTGAAAGTGGGGATCAAAAATCGAAATTTTCATCATAAGTTTGATTCTATGGCCCGCTATTAATCTCCTTCAGTTCTACCAGCAGGATTTTAAGGTGGTTATTTATACTGAAAGCTGTCTAATTGTAGCATATTCCAATTTCAGAGCTTTTAGACTTCTAATCATCTTTTTCCGAATGAAAATTATTTGGCTAAGCCTTTGAACTGAGGAAAAGTAGAAAGTGGAGAAAATAAAAGTGACAATTCACCGCCAATTTTTTTTCGAGGCAGAATCTTATAGATCCATAAATCAGTAGGTTTTGGACTTCTTATTCTGTCACGTTATAGTTAAAGTGGATTCTATTTTTATTTTTATTGTGTAATTCAATCCAACATTGAACCCAAAAAGCAAGGGAATGCTTGACATTATTGTAAAGGGCAAGGGAAATAGAACAACGCTAATATTATGAGAGACTGAACCATAGCTAGAAAGTTTAGAGAATTCAATTTTTGATACAGACTTTGTTTCCTTTTTTTTTTTTTTTTTTTTTTGGTTTCTCTTGCAAATGCACTACAAACTGTCTAAGATAAATAAAAAAGACAGAGTAAGACTCAAATTGGATGGCATTTTGTGTGTTCTCTGATTTGTGAACTTCCATTTAAGCTCCAACTTTTTAGCTTCCCTGTCAACAGCCTAAAGTAGCAAAGATGACCAATGTGTGCAAATGACACAATGAGATGACATATTCATGGTTGCAATTTAGTTAAGCCATGAGGGGAAGTCCGCCCACCCCTTGGAGTTTGAGCAAATCAATGGCTACGAGTGTGGTTGAAAGGGTGGTGTACAGGAGCAGCTGCTGTGGTAGCGTTGAGGCCGTAGGGTGGTGGAGGTGAGGCTGCCGATGCTGGCGGTGGTGGACATTGGTAACACTTCGTGAAGAGCCCAAATGTGTCAATCTGGTGTATGAAATTTGTCATGCTCGCCCACCCACCAAATCCAAACCCAACAATCAGGACCCACACTACCACAAACACGTTTATCGTATATGTCCCTACCCATCTTCCAAAGTACTTGGGTGGTTGCTCCACTGCATTCTGAATCACAGCCATTCATCAAACATCACATGTTAATAAATCATACATGAACCAATGATCTAACAGTCAAAAATAAGCCCATGAATCTTACATGGGGCCTACATTTTTCCCAGGGTTCTTTTACAGTCTCAGAAAAGACCAGTTTTCTGTAGTAACCCCAGATATGGGGAATCAGGTACGAACATGAACATATTCTGGTTAACAGTTGCAGACTTGCAGCACGAATCTCGTGCCTTTCGCAATAATATTACTCACAACTATCAAAATGTTGTCCGAAAATGCTCTGTGTTAAATCTAGAAGATTATCATATTAGGAGAAAGACCCGGAACTGGTCTGCTAGACTGTGACCATACGCTACCACCATGTTTTCTTATTACCGAATCAACAGCTAATAACATCAATTTTCAATTCTCTCCATCTCTCAATTCTTCAGTCAAACATTTGACTCTGACAAAAATTAAGATTTCTGAGATATCTTACAACGTACATTGCCTTTTCTTACTTTAATTAGCTAAGCTTTGAGGTTAGTTTAGTTCCTTGTTGGTGGTGTTTTAGGATATATGATGGGAGTGATAAGTGTAATACCTCTCGAGCAGTGGCTGATCTGAAGGTAAAAATGTGGGCCAGTGCTGGGATGATGTAGACAGTGAAGCTAACGAGGAGGGATCCGACGGTCGAGTTGATAGGTCCAAAGAATGGGAAAATAATAGCCAAAAACCAAATGGGAACGACCACTGGTAATCTTGCTGCCGCTCTCTTGCACAGGCTCTTGCATTCATGCATCCCAATTGCTTTCTCCCATACAAAATAAAGTGGCGTGCATGCAAATCCAAATGTTATGAACTGCACAATAGACAATACCCACCAAAAAAATCATCATAAAAATGAACATTACCTGTTAATGTATGATGATATTGATGATATCGGTGACATGGATGGATGTGCCAGAAAAATGAACATTGTTATGTATGTATGGAAGGATCTAATAATGGAATTCATAGGCATGCCTGATGGATGAGCATTAGAATGACAGCCATGTCTCTGAAGGGAGTTCTTGGGAGAAGAGAAAAAGCATTTGAGTGATTAAGAAGCATGTCTCCAAATGCCCAATAAACAGCAGCAGCCGAGGGAAGTGTCAGTGTCAGCACATACAGTGTGGCTATCAGGTATATAGCCTTGAACTTTTGAGGCTTCCACATTGCGTGCATGATCTCCCTGCATGTCCCCCCCCATCACACACAAAGTTAATTCTTCATTAATTACCAACTAATTCATGCTACTAATAGTATTTATTGGCATCGGGGCCTGGAAAAAGGTCTGTCTCCAGGCTTATTAATTTCGGGAGTTTATGACCTTCAACCCACTGCTTTCAGCTCCATGAACTTTACGGGCTTTTTTCTGTATGTGGGGGTGCTTCGGATTCACTGAACAAAGCTGGACCCCTCTTGCATGATAAAAGCGAAAGCAAAAGGAAAAAAAGATCATTGGCTTTTTTCGACATTGAAAACGAATACTAGGGTTTCCAAGAAGAAAGCAACTTTTTGCCTACCACGCTTACAAAGGGGCAATTTAGGGAATGAAAGCTCCAATAATAATTACTATATAAACTTTAAAAGTATTTGAGAATTTTATGCTTTGGATAAGGATTGGTCATTAGATCTCCAATGGTCAGACAATATCTAAATAAGTGAAGCTCAGGTCATTTTCAGAGCTTGCTTTTATGGCATTTATAATTCTCAACAGCTATTAATATTATGAATTAAGACCAGGCGCAAAACATTTAAGAATACAATTTATTGACTTGATAAACATGGGAAGATTTGTAAATAACGTAAGAGACACGAATTCTGAATATAAATTTGTCTTACACAGTAACAGCATGTCCCCCAAATGTATAGAGAATGTTTGTGGCCCCTGTGAAATAGAGCACCAGCTTGGTCGGACCAGAGTGTCGAACTCCATCAACCTACATTTAAATCGAGAAAAATTACAATATCAGTCTAATAACAATTATAGGTTTAATTTTCATTGATTTTGCGTTTATAATATTATGCTTAATTAAATAATATCAATTTGCGATTTTCCTTCTTGCCAAGAAACGGGACAGGACAACCAGCCAGGATTCCTGTTGACTGATTTCAAACCGAACAGTCGTTGGCCAACATGTTCATGTAAAAAAAATTCCGGCGTGAATTAAACATATCTTGAAAAAGTGGTCGATTTGACGAGAAAATGTGCTGTCCTTTTGTTAACTTGTGTTTAATTCTAACACCTCCTTATGTACCTAAAACTGTAGCAAAATCTTGTTCTTGGATAAATAAAAAACTAAACTTATACAACAAAATTTTTCATGGGATAACTGGTAAGTGAGAGTTTTTAGTACCTGGCCATGGAGGACGGAGGCAATGGTGAGATACCAGGCAGTGTAGGTGGTCATTACAAGGCCAAGAAAGGACCAGATTCTGTAATTGTGAAATGAAGGAATAAAGACTGTGGTTGCACAGCAAGCCCCAAAAATGTAAGTCCAAGTCCTCTTGTCCAGATTATCATTTATGTAATATATGTTGCTGCAGCATCAAAACAAAACATAACCCAACACCGGGGAATTGATTGTCAGGGTGCATGCAATTGATTTTTTTTTTAATTCGAATCTAACAATTTTATATATGGATATAAAGATAAAAGTAAAGAGTAACAGATGAGCAGGTACCTTGCACAAGCTATGAGTTGAATAACAGATCCAAACAGAAGAAAAGTGCAGTTAAATGCCAAACCCGCATTCCTCCAGTGTTTTCCAAGGAGCCCATCAAGAACCTCAAACCACTTCACCATTAAAAAAAAGAAGTGAGCATTGAAAGTGTAAATTTTGAGACAAAATATAGCCTTTCTATGTCATTTTATCAAACTTGAAGTTGTTTTTGTAAAGACTATGGAGTTAAAAACCTGAATGACATGGTTCCTGAAATCAACTTTTTCTCTTTCTTTTCTTGTTCTATATTCGACATAGAGTATGCTAATGAGATAAGCTGTCCAGCTACCCATCAAACCATAGAACAGCTGAAAGAGAATGCCAGAAAGCATCCCCAGCTGAGAGAATGAGTATGGCAATGTAAGCAACACTTGAGCTACCTGCAAAAAGCGCAAAAAAAAAAAAATCCCAGGAAACAACAAATTTCAATCTCTATCAAAATACAAAGAGCAAAAGCACTGTTTTATAGCTAACTACAGAATGGAAAAGCAAAAGAGATTATGTCAAAAACCTGATTAGAAGCACAGCTGAACCAAGCATCATAAACAGAACCACCATGCCAAAAAAGGCTAGAAATCCTGCTTTTCATGCCCTTAGGCTTCCCTTCAGTTTCCATCTCAACATAATTCCCAACAATCACAGTCTCCACCACCTTATCAGTTGCCATGATATCTCCCTCTCTCTTCATTAAATTCCTTCCCTTTTTCCTCTCACTGCCTCACAGTCTTCACCTGTGTTTTTATCACAAATTCCCTACAGTTCTTCCTCTAATGGCAAACTGGGTAGTGTTTGATTCAATGCAAGAAGAAGATTGATAGATAACAGAAGAGAAGGCGATGAAGAAAAGTGTATAGATACAGAGGGTATATATATACATACAAGACATGAATGGTGGGGTTCTCGAAGGGTGGAAAAAAAGCTGTGTTTGAAAGGGTATTTCAGAGAGGGTGGTTTGGGTTTGGGAAACGAGTAAAATCCACTTTTTAGATTAAAGTTTTTATTTTTATTTTATTTTTGACAAAATCGTTTTGTTTTTGAGCTTAAATTTGTTCTTCTAGTTCATTAATTTAAACTAGACTCTAATCTTACTTTATTAACCGAACAAATGAATTAATTAGAGAGCGTGAGTGTCTTGTCAGCACGAGCGGGTCTCCCCGCTTCCCTTCCCGAGCTGGCTGCCCAGCTGAGCTTGCTTTTACTTCTGCCTCGCTACCTATTGTAACCTTCATTTTTTCCTATAGTCTACTAGTTTTTCAAAAAGAAAATAAATTGTCAATGAAAAAAATTTTGAATAAATTTTTCTTAAGTCAATTTTATAATAATAAAATAATAATAATATAATAATTTCTATATCTCATGGCATGGCATTTCTTAAGATATTTCTTCAGAAAATTTTTTTCTCAAATAGATCATGAAGGATGCAAATTTAATGTATGAAGGATGAACAAGCGTTGTAAAACCTTTTTCTCAAAGCTATATATTGTGTCATAATGAGCTAATTGCACTTGCTAACCTAAACTCTATTAGATGCATCAATTTTGAACTCAAAGAACACCCTACAACAATAACATTTTTTTTTATTATCAATAAAACCCCTAACTTTTAATGGAAAGTAAAAAAGGAAGTAATGCAACATTCAATTTACTCCTCAAATTTTATTTAAAATATGAACCATTTGTAAAGAGTTATTGTGGGTTAAAATTGGAGAAAAACAAGGCACATAGGGGGGGAGGGGAGACAAAATTAAAATAAAGAATGGGGAAAGTATAAGAATAAGCAAATGCAAGGAGACATTATAACAAAGTAGACCACATGATTGCACCCAAACGGGCGTGGTCGCTTTATATGAAAGAAGTTGAATGAGGAAGTTGCTTTTATCACATGGCCTATGGCTGCCCCCACCCTAAAGCCCAACCCCCAAAACTCTTCCTTCACATGGTCTTTATTTACTACTTTAAATAATATTTAGGTTATTTTTATATCATCAATTTTCTATGAAAAATTATTTAACGAAATGTTTGAGTATTAATGCACTCTAATGTTTAATTCAATGATTAATGTATATATTTATTTACCAAAAGTTTTTGAATAAAAAAGAAATTACTATATAAATTAGGCAATGTGCATTGAGGACATATAAATGGAAAATACTAGAAAAATTCATTGAAAAATTGTTAGATCATGATTCATGTCCCCTGGGAAATAGCATAATATAAAAATGACTCTCCTTGGTGCACTTGTATTTTTAATTAATTCAATATAATTTAGATTAATTTGTAATTTTTTATGTATTTTTTAGTCATCTGATTTCGGTGTGATTAAAAACATACAAACATTCTCTCTCTCTCTTTTTTGGTTAAACTCGAAATGTTAAAAATTTTAAGCATTGTCCTTTGTAATGCATTCAATATTTTAAGAAATGTGAGGAAATATCTTTATTTATTATATAATATGATTATTTTGAATGTGCTTTCTCATTTTTCAATCACTATTAAAATCTGAAATATGGTAAATATAAAATGTCGTTGGGATGTTTGCTTGAAATATACTTTATGGTTTTTAGAATATAAAACGATTAATTAGAAACAGAAGAAAGTGTCAGCTTATGAATAAAGATATTAATACAACGATTTTGTTACATAATGCTTTTAGTATATCTTTTAAAATTAATTAATATACTATTTATACTAATAATAATATTATTATAATTGATTATTTTATTCAATCATATCTAATGCATTGGATAAAAATATTGATTTATGTAATTAATAATATCAAAAAATGCTCTTAAAACTTCAGCAAAATCTTTAATTATAAATAAATTTTGATGCTTGGAAATAATAATAACCAAGTGAGCCAATTGCCATCATAAGGTACCTAGAAAATATATCAAACCTCAAGATGTCAGAAAAAAATAACCTATGAGAAAGAATATTAATCTTCTCTTCGTCAATCACTCTTTATGCTTGCACTGTTTTACATTAATCTTTGACCTATTTTTTCTTGGCCCTGGCTTTCTTGTTTTTTGAATTGGAGCAACTAAACCCAGGAGATTATTGATTATCTCTCAAGCTAATGATGGTAAAAAAAACATAATGAGTTTGTCAGTCTAATGAATTAGGAAAAAAAAAACCATCAAGGCATCAACCTTTGTGTTGAATATCACTAAATGAAAAGCATGAGTTTGGAAAACTGTAAAGAACCCGAAAGAAAAAGGAAAAAAAATATAGAAAGGCTTTTGTTTTGATGCAGTGCAGCATATTCATGGGGCCTGTTGGGCAGCACCAGCAAAGCCATTCCCTGATGGATCGTGCTTTTTACAAGCCACTGGGACCCCAAACATTCTCTCTGGTTACCCTGTCTCCTTTGACCGCCTATGCTGCTGTACTGCATACCCACCAAATTTGCTTCTTCCTGCATGCTTTTTCTTCGAACGCAATCTTTTGCCCCTTCCATTAATTTTTTTTTTTTTAATTTTTTTTATCAGGTGTTTATACATTTGTTGTTGTAATAATCAGAAAAATAATGAAATGTTTTCTTCGTCTCTCTCTCTCTCTCTCTGATTTCAGTCTGAAGTGAACCAGTTGTTCACAAAAGGTATTTACAAGCTGATCACTGAGTTTGCTGCGAGTGTATATATTTAATTTGAAAGCAAATTTCAGTCGAAAGTGACAGTCCCTTACCCATTTGAATTCCTGTATAAAATTTGCTGAAGTTTAAGAATATAAACCTACGTGAAAAGTTTAAAATTTTAATTTTAATATTTACGAACATCTTTTTTTATTTTAATTTAGATTAAGGCTTCTTTTATATATATATATATATAACATAATATTTATTATAATGATTTTGATCAGAAATTTGGATGGAGAAAGGGGGGGGATAGCATTTAATTCATTTATGATAATTTCAAGACTCGACAGTGCATGCTATTTGTGGTGGATTTTGCCTTCTGGGTGCTGTGTATATGGAGCCATTAGGGTTTGGGGCCACAAAACAAAAGGCAAAATCATTTTTGATAATTTTGATTAACAAAAAGGAAGAAAGATGTCCCAAAAATGTTAATTTCATATCATCCTAATTATGAGCACACACACACACAAAACAAAAAAAAAAACCATTGATATAATTAATGGAGCATGAAGTTTAATTTCAGCATGCCAGCCCCAGGGGTAAAGCAAAGAAGGTTGAAATTGAATGCAAAACATTAATATAAGATCATATATAAGTCAAAACTATATGATGATCAATCATTTTTCCCTCAAATCATTGTTAGAAGAACAAGCAAACGGCTTTGTCTTCCCTTTACAACACAGGAATAAAAATTAAATCATGTTTGCTTTTGCTAGCTGCTCTTTTCCATGATATGAACCCAGACCAAGACAGCAACCCTTCTAGCTTTTAAACAACGAACTTAGTGAAAGATTTGTTTTATATACGTGATGGTACTTTTTAAGGTTAAAAAAAAAATATTAATCAATATCTAACGATACTGATTAAAATTATATTTAAAAAGATGTTAATTAACGAATTAAATTTTCATAATATTATATTAAATTAAAATGCAAAATTTTTAAATAATTATTAATTAATTTTATAAATATTCGTTTATAACTTTCAATCATAGCATTTCTTCACAAATGATTAAGGCTCCCAAGTGAGTCAAACTTTAGCCATTTCCTTGTCTTCTTTTTTTTTTTTTTTTTTTCACAATGGAAGTTTTTATGGGTGTTGAACTGTCGAATGAAGAAGTACTTTAGCTTTTGGGTACATAAAGGAATTAATGGGATTTGAAACTTGCATTGACTAAGCGATATATTGCAACAATTGATTCAATATGTGGTCAACTGCATTGAATGAAAAGATTTGGGCCTGACCCTGACCCTTTATTTCTTTCAAAACAAAGTTATAATTGGTGGTGAAGGTCAGGCCAGCCATATTTATGGACAAACAATATGATGCTGGCTCTTCCTTTTTGGCCTCCATTTTGGGAAGCAAATTAGAGGACCAAAAGAATCCTATACTGAAAGAATATTTGTCAGTCACTTGTTCCTTTTGCTTGTGTTACAACACCAACTAAAGCTGCTTTTTTTTTTGGTGGGGAGCCATTTCAAAGCACAAGAAAAAGCATTTCAATCTGTTCTTTTTGGTGTTTATTGACATTTAAACTCTTAATTTTGATGACTATGATTTAATCTCAATTAAACTAAAGTATGAGGGAAAAGAGAAATTCTTTTAAAGGGAAAAAAAGGGGAAAATTATACTTTTATAAAGAAAAATTATGCATTCAAATTATCTCATTGCTGTATTCCTTTCAATTTTGATAGAAATAATTTACAAGCTTAACAAATCTAAACATTTATGCAAACAGCATAAGAAATATTCCTCATAGCACTAGCTAAAACAATACCATTCTTTTTTATTTCATGTTTATCTCAAATTTCTTTATAACAATCTCATAAATTCTAAAGTGTACAAATCTTTGATCAACAAATAAGTGAAAAAAAAAAAATACTTTCTAAAAATGTGTCCCCTAAACCCATTATATAAAGACTAAAAAATTAAAGTTCAAGTATTAAAAGTTTGAACTCTAATGGTCTTTTTTCTGGTAGCAAAATGACTTTATTATTATTATTATTATTTTTAAAGGCACCGATATTCTCTAGCTAAAGTAAGGCCCAGGTTTTTTTCCAGTCGGAGTAATGGAGGCCCAAATTTGATTGTGCAAGGAGATTAGATTGGATTATTTGTATTTTTTTTATGTTGTATTTATATTTATATTTTTTAAAATTTTTAATTTATTTATATATTTATATTGTGTATTTATATTATATTAATATTATTTTTCGTAACTTATAATGCTTTAGTTATTTTTTTCTCCAAAGTTATCATATGACCGTAGAGTTGAGAACTTAAGTCAAACATTTGAACGGCGAAGATCAGCTGATTAACACAGCCGAATAAGCGGCAAAGTCTTGACGTGGCTGCAGGTGATTGAGTCAGGAAGCTTGTTTACCATTTATAACTATAGTCCTGCGCCACATTCTGTTCTGGAACAACTCGTTTTCTTCTTTTCTTTCCACTTTCCATTTCCAGCAGCTCTTTGTCTTAAGTTCCTAACTTGTTATCATGCGAACTCCAAGTCCTTGTCGCTGAGCGGTTTGATCAAAGGTAGTGATAACAACCATTGTTCTCCGTTAGTTCGCTCGGAAATTGTGCCAACGAAACTAGAAAATATTGTGCTTGTTTTCTTTTGTTATTGCATGTAAAAATCTCTGAGTTCCTATTTCTGGGTTGTCATGTTAGCCTTCTTATATCCAACTGAAATAAAGCTTTGTACATATTTATTAGCAATTTGGATTCTATTATATTCGTTATATAAGTCTGGTTAGATACTTGGATGCTTGGATTCTTTCGATTGCTGAATTTACACTTGATGAAGGGAAACAGAGCTCTCTTAGTCTCTCACAAGATCTTATTTTTGAAGAGTTTTCAATCTTTTGATCAACTTTCTGATGGGAAAAACTGGGAATTTAAGTTAAGTTGTTGGTCGTATATGAGAAGTTAATCAAGGGTGTTTTTAACTGCATTAATTCGTGGAACGTATGATACTGATGAAATGAACATCATAATTATCCTAGTCAAACAGGGTTTAGTTTGGATGAAGTTAATTCTGTGAATCTATAGTTTATGTTAGGATTTCTTCATAAGTTCACCCTCATAGTCTTGACTAACCCCTTTTGGCAAACAGGGTCCAGATGTCCGCGACGCAGGAAGGAGTGCTAGGTAGAGTAAAAGCAGAATGGACTCCATCTCGTGATGCATTTCTGGTTGAACTTTTCATTGAGCAGCACAATTGTGGACGAACGGCCTATAATGAATTTAAGAACGAAGTGATTAGGTCTGTTACACGTGATTTTAACAAGAAGTTTGGCATGAATCTAGAAGAAAACCAAATAAAAAACCGTTACAATGTGATGAAGAAAGATTATGGTGTTGTTAAAACCCTGCTCGGCCAAAATGGATTTGGTTGGGATGAAACTAGGCAAATGGTTGCGGCTGATGATAAAGTTTGGGACAACTATATTGCGGTACGTAACATCTTTCGAAAAATGAATTTGGTAGGGGATTCTTATACTAATACATATTTATAGGTACGAAGTGAAGCAAGACCTTTCCGACGCAAGAGCTTTCCCTTGTATAAACAAATGTCAATCATATTTGAAGGTAAAATTACTTTGCAAGCAATGAGAATACTATTTGGTCATAGTTGCTTTCTCATAAAACAATAAAGTTTTGTTTGCTTTTATCAAATTATAGAGATTGTGCATTTTGGTAAAAGCATGAAACTTGTTGACACTTCTGTTGTATTTGAATTTTGCAAATATGGTGTGCACCAGCTTACTTACTTTGCATAAGTGCTGTATGAAATTAACAATGTCCGAAGAACAATATTCTTTTACATGTGGTGCAGGAGAAAGAACTACTGGCAAATGCATCCCTAACTCAGTTCCCATGATAACTGAAGAGGGTAATAGCAACACAGAGACGGTCCGATCTTCCGAGCCAACTAATGTACCTACACAAGTAGTTGAGGGTACCCTTGATTCTGATTCGATAATTCGAATAAGTCAGAAACAAGCAAAGAAAAGAAAGACTGTTGTTCCGGGAGCTTTAGCTCATAGGAAAAAGGTATGCTATGATGCTGGCGAGACAATAGAGAATGTCATATACGAGATGTTTTCAGCTGTCAAGTTGAAAGCTTTACAAAGAGATGCATCAAATGAGAGAACATTGTATCAGAAATGCCTGGAAGAGTTGCAGCATTTAGAAGAACTGGATGATGCTGAATTTACAAAGTCTGTCAACGTTCTCAAAGACGATAAAAATGCAATTGCATTCATGACAATTAAAGGGCCTCGGCGTTTGATTTGGTTGAGGTCCCTATGGCAAGCATCGTGACCTGCAAATTGAAATACGTTAGGAACAATTGGCTCACGTTCATATGTGAGTGTTATATTTCTTTTTGTGCAGATACACTTCTGTTTGTGAGTACATCAATTCTTATGCAAAGATCTGTTTCCTCGTGAGTTAAGGGAATCGGTTAGCTTATAAATCTCCGTTTTTGAGCTTTCACTTACAGAGATCTCCAGTATATAAGTATGCTTTAAGTTTTAAGTAATTAATTAAAGCCAAGATTTTTGCCTTTACATGCAACTTAAGGCAACATGGGGGGATCTCTAGACATATATGCAGTATATTCATGAGACAAATGGATGGATAAAAAAAAGGATAATTGAAATTTGTCTGACAATTTCATTTGGATACAATGCAACAATTAAGGTCATTAATTTGTCATTGCTAACCAGTAATGACCATATTTGCTGATAATCAGCCATATACCAAATTTACAAGGTTTGCTTGCTAGTTACTTTATTTAAACAAAGGCATTTAAGTTTTAACCCATCCCAAACCAGATTATATCAAAGCTTCAAATATAAAACTAGCAGAAACAAGGGATATAAAATACACTTTTATTTAACCAAATCACAAAGCAAAAACCCCGCAAAAACCCCACAAACACTCACTCTCGAAGTCCCACTGCCACTGCGCTCTCACCGCAAGAAAAGTAAATTTCTTTAGTGTTTCTTTGCCGATTCTTTAGCGTCAAACTTCATATTTCCAATCTTTATTTTTTCAATGATGGATAGTCTTCATCTCTCTTGTGCATTTGTTTTTTTCCTATTCCTCTCTCTCTTCTCAGGTAAATAAAACCTTCAAAGACTCCATCTTTCCTTTGCCAATCCCTTTTTTTTTTTCTTTTTCCTTATCTGCAGTGTCTGCAACTGACTCTTTCGTTGTTTCCAATCGCAGAAGTGAGCCCAGCTTCTTTCAAGATCGTCAACAAGTGCCGCCACACGATATGGCCGGGTTTTTTATCTGGCGCCAACACAGCTCAGCTTTCTACCACCGGCTTCGTTCTTAGCCCTGGCAAATCAAGAACAGTAACAATACCCAAGTCTTGGTCCGGTAGACTCTGGGGTCGAACCCTTTGCGGCCTCGACTCCTCCAGTAAGTTCGTTTGTCTAAGCGGCGACTGTGGTTCTGGTCAAATTGAATGTTCCAGAAGTGGCGCCAAGCCGCCAGCCACTCTCGCGGAATTCACATTAAACGGTGACGGAGGATTAGACTTCTACGATGTCAGCGTAGTCGACGGCTACAATTTGCCGATGTTGATCGTGGCCAAGGGAGGTAAAGGCGGGAACTGTAGCGCCACAGGTTGCTTATTGGACCTCAACGGCGCTTGTCCATCGGAGTTACGCATGGTGCGTCAGGGTGGTGGAGGCGTGGGGTGTAGGAGCGCGTGTTAAGCGTTTGGAGATCCCCAATACTGTTGCAGCGGGGCGTTCGGAACGCCTGGCTTGTGTCGGCCGTCAACGTACTCGTTGTTTTTCAAGCATGCTTGCCCACGCGCGTATAGCTATGCGTACGACGACGGTACTAGTACGTACACGTGTGCGGGCGCCGATTACGTCATCATATTTTGCCCGCCTCCTTATTCCAGGTGAATTTTACTAAACGTCTTAACCAAATCAACCCTCCCATCGTTAATGTTTCGCAAACTTCAGGCTTCGGTTATTGACTAGTAACGTTGACGCCTTGATGATGTTCTTTGTCATCTCATGAGTTGCATGATTTGAGTAACCAGCCACGCCGACATGTTCAGAAAATTCGGCATATTTTGTGGATGAATTGAAAGTGGATATCAATTATATATGTAAATTGACTTTTGATGCTTCCTATGAGTGCTGTAGGCTAATGGGTTGAAATGTACGTACATCAAAGACACTTCCATGGATGGAAACTCTAGTTGAGTTTATGCCATAAGTTTTGGTTCCCATAGATGCTTCGAAAACTATTGATCGAAAATATAACCGTAAAATTTCATCTTTAGTTTCTTAATAATACATATATTCTGATTGAATTTAATTATATTAACGCGATAAAGTTTTGATTAAATCTTTCTGGCAAAGGTTTGCTCAATTTGTTGGAAATGTTATATGATTTGAGGGATATGACTTAATTTGATAGTAGGAGACTGCAATGCTTAGCTGTAGGATATCATTTGCCTGCTAATTCTTTTTGAGTGTTTTGAGATTTTTAGTTAAAGTTTATAAATAAAAACAGCATGCAGGTGCTGACAAAAAAAATTAAAGAAAAGGGTGCTGCTCTTTCTTTTTTGGAGAAAAGAATCTTGATACAGCTGGATCTTGGAACCCTTCGAGTTGTTGTTCATGTGCTATAACTGTAAGTCACCATAGATTTGCTGCAGATTGGCAGAATTAGTGGCGTAGTAATTCATCCAAAACTGGAAAAAATCATAATGAGTATACTTTGAAAAACTGTGATTAGGACAGAAAGCAGCTGTCTGTCCTTAAACAAGTGATTAGGGTTATTAGAAAGTTAGCTACTTGCAGTTCATGAGGTCTGAAGTGCTGCCATTATTGATTTTGGTGGTCCTCATTGATCAACTAAATGGTAATCTTGGGCACTAAGGGTTAGTGAATAGTGATCCCTTATGTTGCCAAAGCAGCTAGTCTCTCTGGACTCTTCTTGCATCATTTTTTTTCCTAATATCAAATTGCAATCTGCTTGAGTTATGAAAAATGGATGTTTTATAAATGCTTAAATGGAAATGAGCACAATGTCTTAAGAATTTGGGTTCTCTGTTTTTCATTTGTCCTGTGCAAACCATTTTGGTCGTTATTATCTGCTTGATATTCATACACTTCGCACCAACCATTTATTAATTAACCTAAAAATAAAACTAGAATCTAATATGTGCAATTTCAGAAGGAGCATATGTGAATGTATGATGGGATGTAGCTACTGTATACAAAGCCTAAATCATTGCATCCTTAAGAGTAACTATTCTCTAATTCTGCATTATTCTTAGCAGAAATATCTAATGAAAAACTATTTACACTATGTATTCATTTGTGTTTGATGGATAATTTGCAGCCAAAAAGTGTTTGGCGCACGGAAAGACAGAGCACTGCTTCCGCTTGTGAATAAGAGTATGTTATACCTACCGTGCCTACATGTAAATGGAGCTTCGTTATCAGGTCCGCTCCAACTGCAATTTACTTCCCCTGCAGCCTCTTCTGCTATGGCTTTTTTGCTCTTTTGGCAAGTTATTTTACCTTTGTGACTAACATTGGCCTGGACACTTCCAGGCAATCAGTAGTAGCAAGTACTGGCTGAAAAGAGGAGTGCTCGGCCTCACCCGATTTTTATTGCTGGATTTAAATCACCGGCAACATAAAATTGCAGATTGCCTACAGCTATTGGGATTTTCACGTTTGCCACGAGAAATATTGTGCACAGCTATCTCACCGTTCTTGTATTTCTGATCTACTGATGCACAGAGGTTTTTAAGTTTTACTGTAAATTCAATATGTGTAAGTTTTAGCGAGGTTGAAATTCAAAGTATCCAAAATCTTTATTTAAGTTAGACGAAATTTGAGTCTTATAACTGTAGTGGTGACAAAATAAATTCAAGCTCGGAAACCATTCGTAGTTTGGTTCGTAAATAGATTAAATATGATCTTTAGACCTGTTTTTAGGCGGTGATACCGAACTATGGAGTCGGGACTTGCCCCTTCATTTTTAATTTGAATGGTTTAGGGGAATGAAACAAAATATCGAGGGGAGAAACTGAACCCATTAGTGGGCATCCCGGTTATCTGTTCTGACCATACGCTATAAGACTTTGTTGGTCCACACCCATTGGTGGCCCAACTGCGATTGAAGTTCGGCAGGACCAAGCGATGTGTAAAGGGCCTAAGATTACCTGCTTCCCAACCCAGCTGACTAGTATATCATCGTATTTTAAATGGGTTATACAAGGAGAATAATCCAAGTTGGGTAAAAACTGGGGTGGGGTGTTGGAACTTGAATTACTGATCCTGAAACTGGGAATCGGGCACTCAACCGGTGAGTTCGTTTAGCAATTGAAAGAGAGCTATGATACGTAGGAATGCCACGTCTCTATCAGAAATACCCTTTATGCTCTGTAATTGCAAGGGGTTCTCCTCACATGGAGTAGGCTCCCATGAGCTGTAAGCAGGCCACGACAATAGTGGAATGGACCAGTCAAGTGTTGGATCCTTGCAACTCTCATCGTCAACACCACCACAAGTATTCCAATGTGGTCCATCGTTAACCGTGCATCATTTCCGATATCTGAGATGCTATGAGAAATTGCAAACCTTGTTTTCATCCTCAAAATCACAGGTTTACAGTCTCCTTTCAAGTTTGACAGCTTGAGATAAGAGTTAGGCCTGTTTAGTTTGAAATACAATTTCCATTCCTCCAAAGATTAGAACCTTGTAATAGGATTTTGGAGACATTAAGGAGAAACCAATTTTTCTAATATGAGAACGCATCCATTGGGATTCATTCACAAGTCTGTTGTAAACATGGAATGCAATGAGAGGGAAGCAAAAGGACTTGACAAACATAAATTATAAAAAGCAAAATAAGTGCTGCCACGCACATGTTTTGTAATACTCTCAACTGTTCGCTTTAATTAAACAAGAAAAGAAAAGATACGGAATGGAAACAAAAGCAAGAAAGAGATCAAAGTTGAAACGGCTCGTCTTAAAAGACATAAATGTGGAATCTTATCTACATTTTATTTTTTCACAATTAGGAAATTAGTATTACCCGTGCTGCCCTATTGATATTAAATTTGGATCAAGTTAGATTAATCGTATTTAAAATTTTTAAAAATTTTTAATATATATATAAAATATATTTTTTAGATATTTTAAATGTATTTTAAATTAAAATTAGATAAAAAATTTTAATTAAATAATAAGGCTGTTTGAACTTGACCCTATCTAGTTTTCATCTTCAGACCTCTTAATATTATTCCAAATGAGAAGAACAACCCATTGATCTCCCTCTCTTCCCAACCGATGACGTTTATTCTAAAATAACTATACAAACAAAATTAATGCCATAATTAATAATTTACTCACTTAAGCAACATAATGGAGGAGCAATTTCTATCCGACAGAGAAGTAATCATGACTTGGCTCCATATTAGGTCAAGCCCCACCGTACTTTTAACTTTTATAAAAGGAAAATTGATTGGCTGAGACTAATCTGTCGTATTCGTCCATGGAGACCAAGCAAAGCGTATCTCTGGGCCTCGCACGGTCTTCTTTGCAAAATAATGAATAGTTGTTTCCGGACAATAATAGAGCGAGGCACTTACTAGGAGAGTATCCTCAGAAATAAAAAATTTTTAATAAATGAGTTGCTAAGACTTATCCCTAGTAACTTAAATTTAAAGTAATATTTTATTAATAAATTATATTATAATTAATTAAATTTTTAATTATAATTAATAAATTTAATTTTTTATTTTTTATTAAAAATTATATCATTAAATAAAATATATATTTTTAAAAATATCTTTTGTATGATAGAAGATTTGAACACCTAACTTTTTTAAATTATATTAAAAATTATATTATTAAATTAAATATATATTTTTTTCTGATTTTATGGTAACTATAACGACCTAACCTAAGTTAGCTTATAAAAATGCTTGACAAAACCGATGTGCGCATTGCGGTATTAACAAAGAAAACTGAAAAGCTTTAAGGTTTAAATATTATGACTCTAATTGATTTTGAGATCTAGAAGATATTGTGTTTTGTTATTTATTTAAATGATCTATACATATATAATGAGCAAATTGTTATTCATACAAAAAAAATTGAAAGTTTAAACTAGGTCAAATTCAATGCAATAAGAGGGGAAATTTGTGCTGGATTTATTTATTTATTTATTTATTTTTGGATAATTTACGTCTATGAATATAGAAGTGGTAAAATGAATTCGAATTCGAAAATTCGTTTGAAAAAATTCGAGCTCGAACCTAAACTGAATTCGATTTAATTATAAAGTCAATGGCCCGAACCCGAGAGAACTCGAACTCAAAATAGCCCAAACCCGAAATGACCTAAACCCAAAGGAACCCGAATTCGAAAGAACCTGAACCCAAGCCTAACTCGAACAAGAACTCGAATTTAATACTAAAAATAAATATGATGAAATTATAATTAAATAATTTTTTATAAATCAAACACTTTAATTATCAATTTTGTTTTAATATTCTTTTAATAATTTAATTAAATATTGAAAAACTTAACTTCTATTTTATATATGATTAAATTTGCTCATGAGTTGGGTCGGGTCGCTGTCTAAATTTTTTTAAAATCTCAAGCTTAGGCCCTTATTTAACATGCCAAGACTCGACTATTTAAGCCAGAATTACTGTTTATCACGTTAAAAATTTTTTTTATTAATGTTTATATATTTTATAATTAAATTTAAATAAAATATATGTTATTTTAATTTAAAATTATTGTTTCGAGCTAGGTCGGGCTAGTTTAAAATAAAAATATGAAAATCCAGACTCAGGTCCAATTAGGCCGAGTGGATATCCCAACCCTTTAGCAGTCTATATAGGAGAAAATAATAATTTATCAACAAGTAAATCATATTACGAGCTTTGAAAATTTTGTTAATAAAGTATATCATCTATTTATCATTTTTTAATTGAATTAATTAAATTCATTAAATATTGAGGGTTTATGTATGTTAATAGTAAAATTTTAAATACTTCTTTGAATATTATTATTATTATTATTTCAAGTACTGATAATTAGAATTTGATAATAGTATAACAAAATAATAAGATTAATTAAAAAAATAAAAACCATAATAGATAATACTATATCAAAAATTAATTAAATATTATATATTAAATATTAAAACCATATATAATTTAATTAAATATTAAAAACTTAATTTATATTTTATATGTGATTAAACTTGCTCATAGGTCGGGTTAGGCTGCAATCTAAATTTTTTAAAATCCCAAGCCCAAGCCCTTATTTAACATGCCCAGACTCGCATGTTCAAGCCATAATTACTATTCATCATATTAAAGAATACTTTTTTATTGATATTTATATATTTTATAATTAAATTTAAATAAAATATATGTTATTTTAATTTGAAATTACTGTTTTGACTGGGCCGAGCTAGTCTAAAACAAAAATATAAGAACACAAATCTAGGCCTAATTGGGCTGGATAGGTAGCCAGACACTTGAGTAGGTCTATATATAATAAAATAATAAAATTTCAAAAAGTAGATCATATCATGAGTTTTGAAAACATTATTAATAAAGTATATCATTCATTTATCACATTTTTTTAAATTTAATTAACTAAACTTGTTGCAGAGTGAGAGTTTATGTATGTTAGTAGTAAAATTTTAAATATTTCTTTAAATATTATTATTATAATTATTATTTCAAGAATATAATTAGAGTCTGATAATAGTATAACAAAGTAATAAGATAAATTAAAAATATAGAAGCCATAATAGATAATGCCATATCAAAAATGAATTAAATGTGAAATATTAAATATTAATACCATATATAATTTAATTAAATATTAAAAACTTAATTTATATTTTATATATGATTAAACCTATTCATGAGTCGAACCGAGAATTTTTTTTAAATCCCAAGCCCAGGCCCTTATTTAATGTGCTTTAACCCCCCTGTTTAAGCCAAAATTACTATTCATCACATTAAAGAATATTTTTATTAATATTTATATATCTTATAATTAAATTTAAATAAAATATATGTTATTTAATTTAAAATCATTGTTCCGAGCCGAACCGGGTTAGTCTAAAACAAAGGTATGAGAACTTGGGCCCAGGCTCAATTAGGCCAAGTGGGTAGCCAGACTCTTGAACTGGTCTGTATATGATAAAATAATTATTTATCAAAAAATAAATCATATCATGAGCTTTATAAGCATTATAAATAAAATATATCATCCATTTATCATATTTTTTTAATTTAATTAGTTAAACTCATTAAATATTGAGAGTTTATGTATGTTAGTAGTAAAATTTTAAATATTTCTTTGAATATTATTCTTATTTTATCATTATTATTATTTTAAATAATGATAATTAGAGTCTGATAATAGTATAGCAAAGTAATAAGATAAATTAAAAAATATAAAAGCCATAATAAATAATACCATATCAAAAATGAAAAAAATCATATGTTAGACTAGCAACCAGACCTACTAATTGGTCGGACAGCCTACCCAACCCAATAGGCTCGGCACGATCAGGGTTGGGTCTTAGATTTTAAGTTTCTAGCGGGCTCGACCCGAAATAGTATTTTTTTTAAAACAAAATAATATATTTTATTTAAATTTAATTATAAAATATATAAATATTAATATAAATTTTTTTTTTAATATTATGAACAGTGATTTATATTTAAATGGGTTAGCTAGGCCAAATTTGGCTCTGAGCTTAAAATTCAAACTTTTTTCAGGCTGCAACTAAGCCAATGGAATTGAATTAAGGCTTTTTTGATTGAATCGAGCCAAATTCAGGTCTAGACTTATAATTAAAAATTATATAAAAATAATTACATTTAACATAAAATAAAAAATAATATCAAACATACTCAAACTCGAATATAAAAAAATCTAAATCCAAATAAATCTGAACTTAAATAGATTCAAACGCGAAAAAATTTAAATCTTAATAAATTTAAATTTGAGTTAATCTAAATTTAAATCAATTTAAATTAAAAATATATATATTTAAAATAATTTAATTTAAATCCGTCCGAAATTAGGACCTTTGCATGCATCGTGGAACACAACTTTTTTTTATTTATTAAATTCTTTGGCCACCGAATAAGTTTTACAGTAAATAGTCACATCATGGATGGGACTAGGAGTGATCGACCCCATGTGTCCAGAGGAAGGGTAAAGCGTATTAATTATAATAATTTTACCAGCTGCTTCGTATTCTCTGTAAAGTTCGCCTTTATGAAAAGCAACATAAAGGCCGATTCACTCTTCACAAAAAAAAAAAAAAATGGAAATAAAATATACTGAGGTGAAAAGAGTAACACTCTTTCAAAACAGAACACTACTGGTTTTCATTTGGGGTTTTGGCCGATGTTTTTAAGATTATAGTTCAAAATTGTTAAATGCAATCTGACGTCTGTAGCCTCCTTAATGATGTTGATTGTTAAAATAAATAGTCCTGAACAGCGAATAATTAACCATATCTTCTTCTTCTTCTTATAATTATTATTATTATGTGGTAAAGGAGAACATCTCTTGGCTCAATGTTCTTGAAAGAAACACCGGACATCCTGAAACAAAGTTCCTTGTTTCCATATATTACCACTACTACTAACTATTATAGATAAAACGAGTTTCTTCAAAGTGGCTTTCAAGACGGGAGGGAATTATGTTTAAGAGGTATTCAGGTAGGTTATCAAGCCGAAAATTTATGTTATTGAAATTTGAGATAAAAATATTTTTAATATAAAATTTTTTATATATTTAAAAAATAATATATTTTTATTTATATTTAAAAATATGTTTGACATAAAAAGTCTAAGTAAGGTACCTGAAGTAATTAGATGTCTTGTCCATAATATTAATTTTTTTTCCAATGTATTTCTCCCCAATTATAGAAATTAGGGAAAAAGAAAATCATGCAAACTTGCTAAGTCGGAAGCGACAGGTTGGAATTAGTTTGGTCCTGTTTCCAGCAACATAAGTTCATGTGCATGTTTAGTGCTGGCTGCTACAAATTTCTCAAATCAATGGCCAACTCAAATAGTTTTGGCATTTTTTAGATAGGATTATGATTACCTTTTTCCGTATTTACTAAAGAATTCAGATTATATATATATATAGACAATTTAAACCAAATAATTAAGGTTGAGGAGAACAACTCTTGCAAGTTACAACTATATTACACTAGCGCATTTGTCGGTGGATCTAAGTTGATCATGGATTTGTCCCGAAAATTTATCATTTAAATTTTGAATATTTTTGGAAGCAAAGGGCAGTTTTGCAAGTGGTTTAATTAATAGTTTAATTTTGTGTTATAATTTCCCACTTTAATTAATTTTCTGACTTTACTCTTAGCTTCCTCAATATTTAATATTTAAGTAGAGGATTTTGTTAAAATGTTTTCAGATATGAATCAAAATTAAATTTTTATTTATAATAATATTTCTATTAAAAATATTAATTAATAATTGATTTAATTAATTTTAATACACTAAAAAAATTTATTTATATAAAAAAATGTGTTTTAAGGCACTGTTTTTAACAAATTCCATAAATAATTTTTGCTCTCATCACTGAATATGAAATAGCAATACGTGAAAAGATGAGAGGATGGAATCCAATGCATTTTCTATACAGGCATTTCCATCTTCAGCGTGGCACCGAATTCAAACAGTCAACATAACGAGACGTGGCAAAAATAAACTAATAGATAGATGACACGTGACACATACAGTGGCCAGTGTCACATCAAAGAAATGGGTGGGATGGGATCTCCTATTTGACTAAGCTTCGCCTCTTTTCTTTTTTATGACTTTCTCGCACCCTCTCTGTGTCCTATATTTTTGTCGTTTTGATTGGATTTCTTACTTCTAAGTTAACAGACAACTTGTTAAGATTGTAAATAATATTAATTTACTTTAAAGCCCTTGATAGTAATTTAAGTAGTTAAATTTATCTGATGAAAATAAAATTTATAGAGAATCTAGTTGTAAGAGTCTGTAAGTATCAACTAAAAAATATTTAATTATAATTTCAGTAAGATTTTTTAAAATTTAATATAATATATTTTAATTAAATTAAAAATACATTAATTTTATTCTTCTTTATAAATATTATTTTAATTAATGTCAATAAACATTTATCTGTATTTCTTATGTATAAATAACAATTTAACTTGCTTTAAATAATTTTTTAAATATATTTAATGAAAATATATTTACATAAATAGATATTAAAAATTGCATTTTATATATTATTTTTATTAGATTAAAAAATATTAATTATATATATTTTTAAAATATCACTTTAATGAAGCACTATTTTGGAACACTCTGCAGTCAAAACTTTAATTTTATATCTCGGAAGGCATGTGGTATTGGTCAAATAAACAGAAACCACCTTTTTCTACTCCAATGAATGCGTTATTTTGGTAGTATAGTATAAAAGTCCTCGAACTGAGGATAATTAATAGACAACGGCAAGTAAATGAAAATGCGTGCTAATTTGACTATTCATTGAGCCAATATGTCTTCTCCTTATAATTCTCTATAAAATTCAACTTTAACTGCACTCGAAACACAGCCAAATTACAATTCGAAGGCCTCCCAAACCTTCCATTGATTGAATCCATGATACCGATGCTTACCAATTAACAACTAAAAATTTTCAGTATTTTTATCAGTTCTTTGCTAAAGAATAACCTCAAGATACTTTAAAAATTATTTTACGATATTGATTGCACTTAATATGTTGAGAACGATAAATAATTTGTTTCTTATTACATTCTTATCATTATAAATCTATACTATATTAAAATGATTAACTGAGTTAGTATCATGAATTAATTAGGTATCAATTCAATCAATATAATTATTTTAAAATTATATTAATAATGATATAAGTTGAAAGATAATTATATATATTTTTTATAAATATATAAAACTATTCAATCAAATTTTTTTATAAAAGTAAAAT
>JBBYHL010000001.1:4498078-4517100 GCA_038381835.1 Adansonia madagascariensis | reverse complement strand
AAAATAACTAAATTTTAGCAGTTAAATAGGTTTGAACCATCTTATACACGGCAACTGCAATTCTTAGAAACATTGAGTTCAAATATGCCGAAAATTTTCGGTTGAAAAAGTAGGACTGGGAAAGGAAGTTTGATGAAACAGTATGAAACGAGGGAGGGCCTCTGAAATCTTCAGCTTGCAGGCTAGACCTTTACCACATTAAGACCATTTTAGTGGCCCACAGGCTTAAATCCCGAGGACAAACTTGGGTCATGTGACCCAAAAAACACAAGCAATTAACACTTTTCTGAGATTCCTTCATTAACGTACAAATCTTGCTACGTATTGAAATTGATTTGGAATTAACTGTGTAAAAATAACAATTTCAAAAGAGTAAATAATGAACGATATTTATACTTTTTAATAATTAGTTAAATTATTTACCTTTAATTTTTTATTTTATATTTAAATTATTAAAATATTCACTATTTTTTATTTTTTAAAACATTAAATTCCTTATTCAAATTAAAAATTAATTGATTTTCATTTTTTTCTTATTAAAAATTTTCTAGAACAGAGCTTCCATTTATTGTTAAAAACAATAATAATAAGGTTCTCAAAAAATATTAGAAAAATAATTATTAATTAATAATAAAAAATCTTATTTATATGATAAATTATGTTACGAAAATATTATTTACTTAACGAGAATCAAAACGTAAAAGTATAACTAAATATGACAATAAAGACTAAATTAGTAGTATGATAGGACACTTAAATTATAAAATTATGATAAATTCTAATAATATATATTATCATATAAGATTAGACATAAACAATTTTGACACACTAAGTAAAATAAATCTGCAAAACTTTTTATATAAAATAATTTTTAATATACTTTTGATAACTTTTGATATAATTTCAATAACATTTCACATAATATTAGTAATCTTTAATATAATTTTGGTACTGTTTGATGTAAGCTTGATAACCTTGTATATAATTTTAGTAACCTTTTCTATAATTTAAGTAAGCTTCAAAATCATTTTTCATATGATTTATTAACCATTTCATAAGTTTTTGGTTATAGAAACCTTAAAACATTATTTATTTGACGAGAATTAAAATATGAGATATAAGTCAATATAATAATTAAGATTAAATTGGTAATATGCTTGGATCATAAAATTATATTTAATTACAATAATACCAGATAAGATTAGATATAAATGATTTTTACATAATATACAATAAGGATATAACCTTTTATATTATATAATAAGTTTGAAAATGATTTTAGTAACTTTATATATAATTTTGATCACTTTTGATGCAATTTTGATAGTCTTTAATATTGTTTTTTTTTATAGCCTTTAATATGATTTTAATAACTTTGTTATGATTTTTCATAACCTTTAATACTATTTTTAGTAACCTTTGATATAATTTTGTTAACCTTTGATAAAATTTTAGATTTTGGAAACCTTAAAAAATTATTTATTTGATGAGAATCGAAACATAAAATATAACCAAAAATGATAATAAAAATTAAATTGTTATTGACATCAATATATAATAAGTAACAACATATAAATAAATTGTTATATATTAAATATAATTTTGGTTACTTTTGATATAATATATTAATAGCCTTTAATATGATTTAATAGGTTTTAATATGATTTTAATAATTTCTAATGTATTTTTGTAATTTTCATTGTATTTTGATAACATCTTATGTAATTTTGGTAACTTTTGTTTAATTTTTCTAACCTTAAAATTAATATTTGTAACTTTTGATATAGTTTTGGTAAGTTTTTAAGCAATTTTTGATAAATTTTAAACAATTTTGGTAACTTTTGATTTAATTTTAATAATATTTGATATAGTTTTGCAAGTTTTAATGCAATTTTTTGTCATTTTTAAATAATTGTTTTAATGCAATTTTTTTTTATCATTTTTAAATAATTTTAATATAATTTTGGTACTTTTTTATTTAATTTTAATAATGATTTATATATTTTTGGTAAGTTTTGATATAATTTTTTGTAGTCTTTGATATGATTTTGTTAACCTTTCATGGGTTTAAGTAACATTTGATATAATTCTAATAATGTTTTGACAATATTTGATATTTTAATAACTTAACTTAAAATTCAGGTTTGATATAATTATGTTGTCTTTTAATGTAATTTTCACAACTTTTAATATAATTTCTTAGCATTTGTAATAGTTTTAATAACTTTTATAATTATTTTGATAATTTTAGATACATTTTGATATCTTTTAAAATAATTTTGATAATCTTTTATGGTAGTTTTTAGTATAATTTTTCTCATTTTAAAAATCTTTTACATATTGTTGATAGCTTTTATGTATTTTCGATAATCTTCGATATAATTTTAATAAATTTTTATATGCTTTTTACAACTTTTGATATGATTTTATCATTTTGATCATTTTTAATGTAGTTTTAATAAATTTTGTACAATTTTAATAAAGTTTGATATATTTTGATAATATTTTATATTTAATTTTATAACTTTGAATATAATTTCAGCAACGTTTTATATAATTTTATTAACTTTTCATGTAATTTGTTTAATCAGTAGCTGCAAGCTTGTAAGATATAATTCTTTGAACCATGAACTCTAATGCCTTTATAATCATTGCACTTCGCATTTATTCAATAAAATACTCAAAATTGACTCAGTCTAATACAAAATGACACCGACAAATGAGATGCCTTCCAATTAAGATCGATGAAAGATTTGAACAAATTTCTTTCAAGAAAAATAAAAACCATCCAATACAGACAAAGGAAATTATATCAGACCATAGGGCCATTAGTGGTCTTCCAGAATCACTGATTACCTTATAAAATGATGAACCAGCTAATGCTGTATTACCTTAGGAAATCACAGAGCAAAAAGCTCATCAATCCCTTATCATTCCAGCCTTACCTTTGATTGCAGAATTGTCTATCATTGGCCATTAGATGCTGTCAAGGATTTTTTCGGTTTCCGACTGGTGAATATCTTGGTATAAATGGTCTTGGTTCTATATGCCAGCACAACATCCAAGCCAAATCCGATCAATGAGGCTATTGCCATTATGATAAACACAAGACGATAACAATGGGCTCCCACACAGGTATTCCCACCTCCTGGTGTCGGAGTAGCCTGCGCATCGTATAGGTAGCCAGCAAGCAACCCAGAAAAGAGGAAAGAACCTATGGGAAGGTTGAGGATTAAAATGTTGTAGAGGAGACCATAATATTTGAGACCGAATAGTTCCGAGGCGACAGGGACTGTCACTGCTAGACGGACTCCATAGCAGATGCCAACAACAATCGAACCGATGTAAAGGCAACCAGGAATTGCCAATGCCATGAGAAGGAACCCGACCACCATCAGGATCTGAGATGCTGCATTCCAAAGCGGCCTAGGTGTTCCACCTTGCCTGAAGGTAGTTCAAAGTCCCGAGTGAGTGTTGGTTAAAAAACTCAATTCAACAAAATATATAGCAAATCGATGCGCATGGAACATGGTTCTTACTAAAGAAAGTCATCTCTCCTAATTGCAACTATGTAAAGCTGGCCTAATTAATCTATTTAAAAAGGTTGCAAGCAGTTGGTCAACCTCCAGGCTCCAACAAATGCACTCAACAAAAAGCAAATGATTACTGAGACACAGCAGAAATAGCGAAATAGCAAAAGAATAAACGTTGTGCTCGTGCCATGGCTAGGTAACAAGAGCTCAATTTAAGTAACAGAAGCTTTGCCTGTCCCACATTAATTGACTGGACAAAACATTTATTTCTTGCTTCCAAACGTTAAAAATCGATTATTAAGTAATGTAAAGTACAAGTCTAAACTTTATGTTGAAAAAACAAACCATACGCGGATTGAATACAGATTTGCTTAACCAGAAAGCAAGCATAAACTACACAAGATTTGGTTACAAACTTAGATTATGCAAGGGTTTCCCTGTAACGACGAAAGAAACCCACCCTACCTATTAAAAGCATGTTATGTAGTCCTCCTATACGTTAATCAAAACTCCCTTAACGTTGAATACGAATATATATTTGATAAAAATATGTTTAATTATTTAATTTTTTTTTTTATATTTAAAATACTACGAGAAAAGATTGACCAAAGTTTAAATTGAAAACTCCTTTGATAAATTAAACGACAATCAACAATGCTTGCATCAAAGAGAATCTTTATTTTATTTTTTCATTTTATGAACCCATCAAATCAAAGAATTTGGAAACCAATATAGTGTATCAAGTTGCATATTACTAGTAATGGGACGACATTGACCTAGTGTCTTGATAGGCACATAAATAAATATGAATCCAACTAAAAGATTGTAATAGTCGCAGTCAATAAACTTTGGGGTTAAGGCAAGGAATGAAACTTACTTGAGAAAATACTCCGAAACCGAGCCTGAAATGATTCGTCCAAAAAAGCCCCAAATACTGGTCAATGACACGAAAATGGAAACGTCGGCGTGGCCAAGGGCCAAACCAATCTGCGCCATGTTATTCATCACCGCTAAACCTGTTCCAACCCCACAAAGAAACGACACGAACAAAAACCAAAAGTCCCAGGTCTGCATCGCCTCGAATATCGTGTGGTCCTCTCCTATAGCCGGCCTATTCTTTTCCACCATGGCCGTCTCTTCCTTCGCCGTAACAGACGCCGCTACTTCCGCTTCCTTAACAACCTCTTTTTTCTCCGCCGCCGCTGACGTGGTTTCCTCTTTCAGCAAAGGTTCCTGTCGCTCCATGTCGGCTTCAAACCCGACCAAGCGCCAGCTCTTTACGAAAGAATAAACCGGAACCGCCAATGGACTAGCTAATAAAATGATGAGTATAACCGCAAAAACGAGCGAAAATACTTGATTAGTCGAACCGATGAGATCATAAACTAAAAGATAAACAGCGACGACGACGGCAACTATGTTAAATATTGCGAAATAGCGGGTTTCTTCCTTTTCAGTGGTGACGGAGGTGGATTGGGGGATTTCCCGGAGGAAGAAGATCGCGCTGAGGCAAACAGCAAAGGGGATAACGGCGAGCATGATAAGGAATCTTGCTGGGTCATCGGAGAAGAGGGCGGAGCAGAGGTCAGTGAAGATAGCGGTGCTGAGACCTACGTAGCCTTTCAAGATTCCGGAGACTGGGCCACGGTTGCGGCGGAAGTTGCGGATGCAAGTTACTAACACGGCCGTGTTCATCCACGTCGTGCTGTTGCCTCCCATGCACATGAATATACACATCTGGAAGTAGTAAAATGAACCCAAAAAAATTAGAATTTTTTCTTGAAATTTTTGAGATTTTGAACAGTGCAAATACTCATTTTCTTGGGAATTGGATTTCATGGGGAAAGACAGCAAATCTTTCAAAATTCTCGAAATTTGCTTACACTGAATTTCTCTGGTACTTAGAATTTTGGAAAGTTAGTCCAACTATTAAAACTATCTACTCATACCCATTAAGAAAATAATAAAATCTAATCTAAACGTGGAAAATTTTTGGAAACATTAACATTATTACAGGACAAAAATTTCGAGGCATTCCATTTCACTAATTGAAAGCTAGATACAATGAACAAGGTTGAATTAAGGGTGTTAAGTACTACTTACTACGCACTGCTTGCAAAAATGCTTAGAAGAATAGGTTTTCTGTACGCTAATTAACTAATGCATATATACCTGCCAGTAAGAAAGCGGTTGAATTTTCTGACCAACGACCAACCATTGAGCACCATAACCTATCAACCCTTCAATGGAACCAATAAGGAGAATGACCGGCGTGGGCAAACGATCAGAGGCAAGGCCAGCCAAGAGACCAAAAGCCTTACCAACATCTTTAGCCACGGACAGATTGTTAAGCTCAAGCTGGGTAAGGTTCATAAGCGTCTTCAGAGCATCAGAGTAGTTTGAAAAAGTATAGTTATTGCCTGAAATGGTCTGGACCCATACGGCAGAAACGAAGCCTAGCCATTTCCAGGCACTGAAAGTGTAATTTTCTCGAAACCCCATCAAACGTAGAAAACACACCGAAAGGACGACGAGAAAGAAGACTTTGAATGGTCGGTATAAGCTGGAAGTTAGGTTTTGAAAATTATAGCGGTTTGAGTGTTTGAGACACGGATGGCTGGTTGGCTTGGATATTTAAAGTGCTAATAAGATTTTTACGGGGCTTTTGTTTGACGCGTACCGTTCGAATTTTTGTTTTCAACGCTAAAATGGACGGTGTGCAGGTGCTGGCTGCCGTTGATATTTTATTTTTTATATTTAATATAATATTAATATATTATTACTTATTGCTTTTCTTTTTTGACGGGACCAATCGATTTGGATTGGGTGCGGTTCCTCGGTGTACGGTTGTTTAGTTTCCATCACTTTGTCGGACGACAGTTGGATTTTTGGTGTCATAGACCCGAGCATACCCTAACATGGACGACCTTGAGTTCGAACTCAGATTTTAAACTTATGATTTTAAAGTTATTTAAATTTAATTGATTATTATTTTTATATTTTTAATTTAATTTATGATAAAAAATTAAATTATTAGAAATAGCTAGATACGTTAATAAATTTAATTTTTATATTTGATTTTAAATTTTATTATTTATTTTTAATTTAAATTAAATAAAATTTTTTTATTATTAATTAAAAATATATATTAAAATTAAAAAAAAAAAACTCAGTAAAACTTGTAAATTGCAAAATTGAGTGTCTAAATATTCTAACTCAATTCATTTAATAATTCTAATTATTGAAATTCGGCTCAGTAATAATGAAGATTCAATTTTTTTTAAAACCGAATTCAAAATATCTCATTCACAGTTTGGTAAAAATTATAATTTTTAGACGTCGTATTTATTGATTTATAGGTTTTAGACTTTTGGGAGGAGATTCGATGTTTTATTTTTTTTATATAAGTATCATTTTACTTATCGAAGAAGCAGCTAAAGCTGCTACAACAATACTGCAGCTTGTGAAGGATGTATTGTTTTTTCGTCGGTGGTGGGCGACATTTTTATTTCATCCATTAATTCGCATCCAAAAATGTTGAAAAAAGTTTCAGTGTCTTTTCAGGTGTAAAAAGAATCATTCGTTTCTTTATTCTTTAAGTGTAATTGTGCAAAATTTTGTCGGTTAAATTTTCTTATTATATGATTTATATATAATTATATATACGAGGCAATTTTAGAGTTATTTTAATGTTTCAATTGATGCTAAAATTGGATCTTCTACGCTTATAATTATCTTTTTCTTCTATATCCTCTAGGTTTTGGCATTTTTTTTTTACAAAAACAATATGTAGGTTTTAAATAAAACTATTATACAAGTCATGAGGATCGAATCAATTGATGTCCAGTGAATTAAACAAAGAGGGTTGTGGGGGTAAAGTCAGAGAGAAAAGGTAGAGTTAGGCCTTGGCAATTTGGCAAGTGCTGGCCGCGGGCAAGCGTAATTTGCCACCCAAGCGTGACTGAGTGGTTGCTTAGTTTAAGAATCTTAGGCTGGTACTTGTGGTTGGATTGCCTTTCGTGTATTGTTTTTGTTTTTGTTTTTTTTTTAATCTATATTTAAATAATGTATGTTTAAAAGTGTTAATTCAAATGTTGAATTTTGATTGATTTTTCTTTTGTGGGGTTTACATTAGGGGAAAAAATACTAAACATCACGAATATTAGCTAATCTCATTTTTTATCTTAATTATTTTAAATATTAATATTTATATCATAATCTCAATTCATTTTTGATGGAAAATAGGAAAAAAAAAATTTCTTCAACTCGAAACAACCACATCATAGCATGAATGCCTTTGGTAAAATCTCAGGTCAGTTTGAAACTTGAAACATTGATGCTTATTTTCTTCTTTTGCAAGCGTGTTTACTAATCACTAGGGTTTGTTAACAAATGCCTTAAAAGACATTTAGTTCATCAAATGTTATTTACGGTATGTAATATTTTATTTAACAGTTGATAATTTTTTCACCATTTTTAATATGTTAAGTGAAGATATTGTTATATATATATAATAGCGTTGCAGAGTATCTTTAAACAATCATTAACAATATTCATCGTACAAAAAAAAAAAAACCAGAAAATGGTTTAAAAGTCAAGTAATTAAAGCAAAATAAGGAAGAGAGAGAGAGAGTCAAGAAAGGGGGGGTGGGAATCTAGGTAGCCCGAAGTTATTCAAAACTGTTCTCCTTTTAATTATAAAATAAAGAATATGCTTAGATTCCATAGACGTTAACGAAGATTAAAGAAGAATATGAATGAGAATATTCTCTCCAATGCACCGAAACTCATCAACTGCTAAAAAAACATGCAGATCCAAGAAGAACGAAGAAACAACTTGAATACCCAGAAAAGAGATAAAAAAAAAAGATGATAAGTCATAATTTTGGCCCCAAATAAATAAAGGGTTATAAAATCATTATTAAATTGATATTGAAGAAAATAATTAAATCTTCTGTAGTCATTAATCAATTAAAACTACGAAGTACCATCAAACTTTTTGTGGGTAGGAAAAAACGCGGTCCCAGAAATCTTGTTTTTATGATATGATAAAATGACATCATATAATATGTTTTATACAAGCGGGTCTTTTATAAGCAGATGTCCTTATTACCGTATAAAAACAAGTGAGACACTACTGATTCTTACACATGCCTTCTGCTTTTTTTTTTTTCTTTTAAAATTCAAATCGATGAACTGATAGACGCTGCCATTTGGATGTCGGTTGAAAGGTTCCATAGGCTTATCGTTGTGTTTTATAATCGGAGTTCTTTTTATACGCGGTGGAAATTCCTTGTATTATCATTTAAATGCTTTTGAATTATTGATTTCTGTATAATTTGGCTAAACTTTAAATGAGTCCTTGTTTCTTTTTATTTTTTTAAAATAAATCTAAAATTTTTACTTTACATAAATAGATTCTAAATCTTAAATTTATGCTTTAATAATTTTTATTCAAAATTATATATTTTTTGAAAAATAAGAGAAAAGAATCTTAAATACATGTTATTGTTAAAAATTTAATTAGAATACAAACTAAAAACTAAAATTTATTTAAAAGCAAATTAAAAATTTATTTAAGTATTATAAAAATATAAAATCAATAAAATTTAAAATTTTTTAATATTTTAATCTTGATTTTTATGCTTTAAAAATTGATTTTGATTAACTTCATCCTTCAATGTATAAAAAAACACATAAGTACAAATATATAAGATTAATAAAAGTATTAAATATTTTTTTACACAAATAAATTACTGAAGTTCATTAATTTTTTGAAAAAATAAGTTTCATTGCAGTTTTACTGTTTAAAAAAAATTGGTCCCACTCGAAGTTGCTTATTATTCATTTACGAGGGACAATTTTCATAATTCCGATAAGATTAGAACCTACCATTACGGCAGGTACGGTGCTGGGGTCCTTCATAAATATATAATGACAAACTTGTCTTTATCGAAGAAGGAAGGAAAAATCACGCGGGTTGATTCTTCTTAATTGGGACAATGTTTATTTATTTATTTATTGAAATCATGTCTATTGATAAATGAAGGGATCGTCTGGATCTGATAAGAGGTGTTGACTATGAGCTCTCAAATTTGATATCAATTATTATTTAATTAATAAAAATTATTTTTAATCATATATATATATATATATATCTTTTTGCATGTTACCCATGGGATCACATACCTAAAAATTGAATGAGAAATGAAAATTAGATTTTGTCTATTATTTCTTCGGCAAGTTGATTAAAGTTTCTATCTTCATTTTTTTCGATGTGCGGCTCAAATTGATTGGGTTCGCTTTTCCCTCCGTTGTATTTTACATATTTTTTTATATTCACGACAAAAGAAAAAGTGACCAGCCTGGCAATTTTGGGCACCATGTGCTAGTGTTTTTCGCCTTTTTTGCGTGTGTGTGCGTGTTGGTCCACTGGAAAAAAAATATACAGCGGGTGGAGCCAGTGGCTACAACTTGCAGCCAAAGGTCATTTTGAAACAGAAGCAAATACCTTGGCCTCTAATTTTCCGCGGCAGAAATTCTCATCAACACGGGACTGAAGAAGAGAAAAAAATAATTAAATAAATAATTTATATTATATAAATTTTAATATAAATATTTATATTATTTTTATATCATATTGATATAAATCGTATTTGATTTTATTATCTCATAGTCAGGATATTCTTTCTACTGTTCGTTTTTGCCGTTTTGACTTTAAACTTTTTTTCCTCCACCAACTATTTAGAAACCCTCTTGCATAAATTAGAGAAATTTGCTGATTGAATGGTCTTTTGAATTCGATTATTTTAAAACTACCATTATCATTTTTATTTACTAAAACGAAAAAAGTAGTTATCCATTATTTTCAAGAAAATTATTGCTCTATCAATTTCTTTATTCGTAATAAACGTGATAAGGATGTATGATATTTGTATTTTGCGTCGTACTTTTTGTCATAGTTTCAAAGCTTACCCCACCATTAAAGTTGCGTTGAATCATGCATTTGTATGCATGAATTGCATGCACATATATATATATATATATGTATTATGCATATTACAATTGTAGACAGAGATTTGTGGCCTAAAAATACGGATTGCTGTTGGATTTTTTTTTCCCTTCACATTGGCGTTGTTGAAGGGGTAGGGGTTCTCAAACATAAGCGTTGGTGGTTGTTTAAATTGCAGGGAAAGAGCTTGGAAGGAGAACTGATATTAGACTAACAAGGATTTCTGACAAAAAATAGTAAAATTTTAGAGGAGACTCTGATATTTAAATTAATTGGTGTTTAAAGAAATAAAGAGAGAGAAAAAAAAGTTGAAAATAATGAAAATAATCTAAGATTTTGTGTCTTTATTTTATACTTTTTATACTTGAAAATTAGTAAAATTAATAATGATTAGAGTTGTATGGATATTGTATTTTTTTTTCCTATAATATATGTTCAAATATAAAATTAAGCCAATGTTTCATCATGGAATTGAATCTCGCATGTGGAATGTAAATAAATTATGAATAAGCTAAGTCATGAGCTCCAACTAATTAACCATCAAAGTTGCTAATTCAATTAATATCTTTCTAATATATATATATATATATAGATGGAAACCTCAGTTACTTGTTGGTTTCAAATCAAAGGGGGAAACGATGCTCTCTTGCTGAATAAACTCTTTTCAATGGAAGTTGCTTTCGCTCAAAGCAATCTAGTTTCTCAAGGTGTTTCGAGATTCCCTTCTATTATTATTAATTTTAGATCGACTTGCATGGGTGTGCTGTTATTAATAATTTTTTGTTTTTGATTTCCAATAAATCAAGAGAAGGGCAGGATTTTGGGCTCATTCCTTTCTTTCAAACTTAAGAGACATTCTGAATGAGGTAACTTGAACCCAAGACCTGATGTACTCTCAAATCCCAAGCTCATGCTTGCCGCTGGGCTACTCTCTGTAGAGGCAAGAAGCGTGTTGAACTGGTTTTTTTTAATTATGATATATGAACTTTGACTAATAAAAGCTGCGAGAATTAATGAATTTAATTGTTCAATAAAATGGTTTGTAATTATGCAAATTTAAGATTTAACCAAAATGATTAGGTGAATTTTTGCAAGATTTAAATCTCCCAACATTCAAAATTTTTTTTTATCAAATTTTGGTAAATTTGGGCCACTTTGATCTTTTAATTGACTACCCTTAACATTAAGATGATGTAAATTTACAAAGTCAAAAGCATGAACGGTTAATGGGCTAAAAATAGAAAATATTTGAAGCATAAAAAAAAATTTTGATAATTTTAAATATAATATGATTAATTGATAATATGATAAAAATCAACTAAAACACTATATTAAAAATATTTTAGACATAATATAAACAAAAATTATAATTTTAATAATTTTAAAATTTATATAAATATATAATACAAAAACCATTCAAACATTTCTTTCTTCCTATTGCTTTATAGCTTGCCATAAAGTGATTTTGAAAGCATTACGTCCGGCCTTTAGGCCTTTCATTAAGAGCTATGAGAAGTTTGGGCTGAGAATGGACGCCCGTTTAGCCCGTTAAATCCAGTACTTCAACTTCAAGCTTGGTTAAATTTTTTGCGAGGCAAAATGCATGCAAGACGCAACTTCGTAAGATGCCTCCGGCCATTCATCTTCGGCCTTTGGAAGACCGCCTAGAAATTTCAGAGCTCATCGCAACAGATTTTTTGCTTTGGATTTTTTTTTTCTATAAAGTTTGTCAATTATGAGTTTTCCTTTCCACTTTTCATACTTCCTCATTTTGTACGTCTTGATTGAACGAAAAGATGCGTCGGAAGATCTCGATTTTGATACGGCCTAGGTGTCGTCTTCTTTCATTGTCCTCTCAATTTTCGTCGTTTTCGCTTTCTTAGGAACTAAATTGGTGAGCTTCTTAATTCTTTTTTCTTTTCCCTATACAACCAACTTTAGGATATGTGTAAAATATGTAGTCTTTGGATCTGAATTTAGATTGTTTTATTTACTTCTTGCATTTTGTACTGTAAAACAGATTTGGGTTTTCAATTTTACTGTCATCAGATTGGTTGGTGTCCTTTCATTTGTTTGTAATATCTGGGTTTTCGGTAGATATGGTTTGTTTCACATGATGTATTTGAGATTGAATTGTCTTGGTTAAAGCTTGTTTCTGAGATGTTCTCTTAATGAAGATGCAATAAAGATTTTTTTTTTTCAAGGTACACTGTGATGACAACCTGAGTATTTGCTTGTTTTATGTTTGAACCTTTTAATAGAAAGGATTTTATTGCGGTTCTGAATTTGCTGTTGAGAGAAGGACGAGGTTGCAATTTCCATTGATGTTATCTAATATTGCTTCACGCTTCCAATTTAGATAAGTTGATGCTTCAGTAGTTAGTATTAACTGATTCTTTCTAAAATGGATTTCTTAGGAGGAAGAGAATACTGTAGAAGAGGAGCATGAAATCACCCACAGAGTGTACTTAGATGTGGATATTGATGGCCAGCGCCTAGGTACAACAGTTTCTCTTCCCTACATGAACAGGGATGGGAAGAAATCTTGTTTTTTTAGCTTACAGTTCTATAATTTGTTTTCTTCAGGTAGAATCGTTATTGGATTGTATGGTGAAGTTGTACCCAAAACTGTTGGTATGTTTTAATCTTCTCTGTCGATACTTTTAGTTTGTCAGAAGCTTGATTTGTTGAAACCATTGGCACATTAGCAATGTACAAGCTAGTCTGAGCCTTTTTTTATGTCGTGCGTGAGAAAAGCTTACATTTTAAGCAAATATAGATTTATTAAATTTATTTCTCCATTTACTTCCATATTTTTACAGTACTATAACCTCTTTCATTCATTGTTGAAAGTTTTGGTGTTATGTGTGTGTGTGTGTGTATATATATATATATATATATGTTACTAGGTTGCCTAATGCGGTTTGTTTGATGTTCACAGAAAATTTCAGGACTGTGTACAGGTATTTTAGTCTTATCTTCTTATTAGTTTTATACATATGAACAATTCAAAATAACTTTCGAGTATTATTGATAGGCAGTTTAAATTTTCATAGTAAGTATGCTTAAATGTTTGCTTTCAAACTGCAGGAGAGAAAGGCAAGGGTGCCAGTGGGAAAGCCTTTCACTATAAGGGAACATCATTCATCGTATAGTACCTGGATTCATGATTCCAGGTGGCGATATAATGCATGGTGAAAGAAGGGGATGTGAGTCACTATATGGTGGCACCTTTCCTGATGAGAACTTTAGGATTAAACATTCACATGCAGGTACTCTCATGTGTATTAGTTAGTGTTTATCTCGTTTCAGTTAGATATGACCCTATGAACACAATTGCTCTCTGAATCTAAAAGCTTTAATATTTTCTTGGTTGTCAAGATTCATCCATTTAATAGTCAAAATTTTTCTTCAAACATCATTTGTGTCTCTCTTAATTATTTATTGCAGGTGTAGTCTCCATGGCTAATACAGGACCTGATTCCAATGGCTCTCAGTTTTTTATCACCACTGTGAAGGCCAGTGGTAAGCAATATGGTGTAGTGGCATGAAGAATTAGTCTGTAAAACTAAAAACTTTTGGGCGTAGAGACGGAATGCTCTTATTCTTTGTTTGTAATCATCCAACAAAGGTGGCTGTCTAAATGCTATTATTCATCTGTTCTTTAGCTATGCCCATTATCCGGACAATTAATGTGAAATGCATTGCCTATGAAAGATACGGAGCTATGTGTTTGTGGATCGAATGACTCAAAATTGCAATCGTCTTAACGATCTTTTTCCAGGTTGGATGGAGAGCATGTTGTTTTCGGTAAGGTTATCCAAGGCATGGACATATGATCGAAGGTGGAGCTGGGATTTACAGCGGTAAACCTAGAAAGAAGGTCATAATTGCCTACTCCGGCGAGATACCAAAGAGCAAATGGGATGAGGAAAAATGAAGCTCCCGGTTATATTTGTCAGCAATAGAAAATTTTGTCTGACTTCGTTGATTTGATTTATAAATTTGATTCATATTTTGCTTCCTTTTATGAATTCCTGGGAGGAATTAACAAAGCTGAAACCAAGAGTTTAGGCTTCGCATGAAAATATTGTAGCTTTGCTCACCCTTTTGTTCTTCTTGCCCCTCCTTCAGCTATCATATTGGCCACTGTCAACTAACACAAATCCTTTCAAGTAATCACAAACTCAAGCCGAGATATTAGAATTTCTATTCTTTATAAGTACATAATTTTCATTCATTTTCTCTTTATTATATACTTATACATGTATCAATATGTATGTATATATATTGTCTTTGCATATATTGTTATTTGCTGACGTATGTGTTATGAAGTATATGTTAATTTGCAGTTGAGAATTGAGATTGATACAAATCTCAGGAGAAGAAAACGCCCTTAAAATAAAAATCTCTGAAAATAAAAAAAATAATAATAAAAACAGAAAAAGGAAAAAAAAAAAACACTAGGAGTGATAAAGGTGGTTTGGTTTCGAAAAAAATTATAATTAATATGTAATATTTTTATTTTTAAAATTAAAACAAGTATTATATATAGTTGACTCGAAGCGAATTTTATTGATTAAAGTTGATTCCTTGATTTTTTTTTTTAAGTTTAAAAAAATATATTTTTTATAAAATTTTTAAATTAATATAAAAATAAAATATTTATTTTATATTATAAAAAATTAAAAAATAATTAAAATAAACTAAAAATAAAATTTTACTTGAATAATCTTGATTTTTTAAATTAAATTAAATATATTTAATTATTAACTTAATAGAAAAGGAACTTATGGATTTTCAATTTTTTTTTTAATTTTATTTTAGAAATGAACAACTCCACGTAGTATTCCTATCTTCCCAATTCCACCGTGACCAAGTCCACTCATCTTCTTCTCCGACTCCCAATATGATTTCACTGAACAAACACTTAAATAAATAAATAAATAAATAAATTCCAAAAAGTAAAACAAACCAAAAAAATTCTATCAAATCAGACAAATAAATAAATAAATAAATAAATTCTATCAAATCAGAATTCTCTCTATACAGGTAATTTTGTTTCTCCGTCGATCTGTCTTTGAGTCGTCGCTGCAGAAATGGGCAGCACGGAAGAAGAAACCAGCACATCCAAATCCTCATCTCTGTATGACGCCGCTTCACCAACCGAACCTCTTCTCTTCAAACCCACGACCAGCTCCACCTACCCGTCTCCCCCAATCGAAGAACCACCTCAGCCCGACCCCTCTGAGTCAGACCCCACCCAATTCCTCCAGATCTCTTTCAATTACGGACCCAGACCTTTCAAAGACCTTCCTTTCCTTATCCTCTTCCTTCTCTTAGTAATCTGTACTTTCGCTTTCGGTATTTTCTCAATTTTCCATCGAAACGCCAACTACTCCAACGTTTCAAGCTTCATCTACGATTCTAATTCCACTTCTTGCGTTCAAGAAGACACTTCCTTTTTATCAAATACGATATTGGTTCGTGAAAGTTCACTTTTATCGTTGTCGAGTTCGAGTCTTTGGACATATTTAGTATGGACCCTTGTCGTAACTTTAGTTTTAAGTGTACCCCTTTGTTTTCTTTTGCTTTTATTTCTCAAACATTACACTAAGCAGATCGTTTATCTTTTGCTTCCTTTCTTTATAATCATGCCGATTTTCTTTGATGTTTATTGGTTCGTTGCTTGTACCGTGAGCTCTTCTTGTAGTGATGCTTTCCCTTTGTTCTATCGAATTTTGGTGTTTGTTTTTCTTTTGTTAGTAGTTGGGATTATTGTTTGGATTATTGTGGCTAATTGGCATCGAATCGAGTTGACTGTGAGGATTATTGGGGTTGCTTCCGATGCGCTTTCGAGGAATTTGGGATTGTTTTTGGTGATACCGTTGTTGACCATTGGATTGTTGGTTTATTATGCGCCAATTGTTGTGTTCTTGGTGTTTGCTAGGTTTAATGGGAAAATTGTGGCTAAAGAATCGAATGGGGAGTATACTTGTGTTTGGAAACAAGATAGCTGGGTGCCTGCTTATTTTACATTGGCGATTTTGACAATGTTGTGGTCTTTGACCGCAATGGTGGAAGCTCAGGTTTATGTTATCAGTGGCACGATTGCACAATGGTACTTCTCCAAGGATGATACGAAACCGAGGCAAAGTATAAGAAGTTCTTTGAGGTAACTTCCTACTATTTTCAGTTTTTCTGCATAATGATCTATGAATTTTGACGTATTAATATAGATGGTTTTGTCTTCTTTGCGAGGGTAGCTGAAATTAAGCTTGGATTTTTTTTTTTTTTTGTGTGTGATTTTGATTGGCTGCTTTGAACTTTGGAGGCATGCTTAAATTATAAATTCCAGATCGTATTGGATTAATTATCAAAGATTATGATCTTGGTGATCAGCTTAGGATAATTTTAATGGTACATAGTTGATTACATCGATTTAAGTATGGCTTTTGGCTGCACTGATGTATTCTAGTATAGTATTTGCACTTGAGTACCGAAAATCACTGTCCTGGCAACTCACTTTTGTTTGGATTTATCGATTCCTTTTGACATTCTCTATATTTGCTTGCATGGACTGAAGAATTTAATAATGATCTGGTCCTTAACAATCTCTTTGAAAGTGTGTTCCTTTTCTCCGCTGCTGTTTCTTTGTTTCGTTTTCTGCTGACCAACATTTACCTTTGTATATGAAATTCATTCAGTTCTTTTATGCATATCTTTATAGTGGTTAGATTGCCATGAAAAGAGAGATACTTCTGTAGTTTCTTTGCTGAAGTTTCCATATTAGAAGGCAGCATGTTAACTTCTTTTCGAGAATGATTAAATTCTGTTAGATCCTTTTTGATTGAGATTATGCAGCCTTTAGCTTCTTGTCTACTAGGCAGAGTACTGTATGTTGATAAGATAGTTTCTGAAAGGATATGTTAATGATATATCTGCAATACTGAGAATCGAACCGAGCATACTTGTAAGGCATCACTCTGTCTGTTATAACATTTTTAGTCTTTCTAACCTTTTGGTTCTAAACACTTGTAGAAATGCATTTGGTCCTTCTTCTGGCACTATCTGTCTATCCGGACTACTTATTTGTGCTGTTCGAGTGGTGCGTGCTGCTGTTGACAGTGCAAGAGAAGAAGATGTTCCTGGGATAGTGAATCTTGTCCTGCGGTGTTGTGTTAATGCCTTAATGTCTGCGATAGACTTTCTTAACAAATTCACTATCAACTTTGCAGCAATAACGGGCGAGGCATACTGCACATCTGCCAGGATGACATATGAGCTTCTAAGGCGTAACCTACTCTCTGCTGTTTTTGTGGAGACTGTATCAACTCGTTTGTTAGCAGGAATTATATTTGTCCTCTCAGCAGTTTACGCAATTGTGGTAAGTCTCTGATCACTTAATAAAATGATCTTCTAGGCTTGTTATTCTTTTCCCTCTTATTTTACTCGAATTACCTAACAGTTGCCTGATAATTGAATACATAAATGTAGGTATGTGCTATCTTAAAGGGTGTTAGTGATCTAGGGGCTAATGCATACATTGTTGCTGTCCTTGCATGGGTGCTGCTGATCGTTGTGTTGAGTTTCTTCGTCCATGTGTTGGACAATGTGATCGACACTGCTTACATCTGCTATGCAATCGATAGAGATCGAGGGGAGGTGTACAAGCAGGAAGTTCATGAGGTTTATATTCATTTACCCATCAGTAGGAACAGTAGATCATCCTACCCTTCTAGAACTGTTGGGGTATAGAGATATATACCTGTAAGTTTGTAACTTCAAAATAATGTGCTGTTTAATTTGTCATATTTGATTTTTGATTTCTGTACGAGGTTGTTTAACTGCCTATTTTGGCAAATTGTGCATACCATGAAGATTCAAATTGTTGCATTGTTGATTGTACACTTGTTTTTTTATGAGGCTTTGTTCAATAAAGAGCTAATTGTTTTTAACTGATAGGGAAAAGCGCCTTTTTCTTATTTGCATGTATTTTCATTCTTTTCAACTTTATGCAAAGAGTGTCTTTGTTAATAGTTGGCTGCTCAAGAGTGAAGAGATAGATTTATCTCGGTAAAAGTTGATTTAATTTTAATTCGTGTATCCTCTTTGTGATCGGTGTTTATGTTAGTCGGTATGGTATCAAGGTTTTAACGTCCTTGTCTCACTTTTTACTTGATTCAAGAGGAGACAAAGCAGGAGTTGCTGGTTTTTGAATAGAAAAGGCCAAGTCCGCCCGTTCTGGCATGAATGGATTTTGCATTCCTCAAATCTAAATCTGAGTTTAGTTCAAGAACCAAAGCCCAATAACAGATTAATCTGGAAGACCAATCCATCAGAAGGTCATTGGTCCTTGGGGTAGTCAAAATTGATTCTTTATAATGCCCAAACTCTCTGAAAACATATCCTAGAAAAGAATGATACCCAAACAGTATTGCCAGCTGCTATCATAAGTCATCTCTGACTCCTTTGAC
>JBBYHL010000001.1:4470940-4484371 GCA_038381835.1 Adansonia madagascariensis | reverse complement strand
AATAAATTTAATAAATCAAATTAAATTGAATTTCTTCTACATTTACGAAACGGATAATACGTGTCTCCAACATAATTATCGTAGACAATTGGGATCCCCTTAATTTATTTGAGCTTTAATTTTTCTCTTATCTCTTTTTAGCTTTCGTTTGTCTGTCTTGGACGTAAAGATTTTTGTCGATGTTCACAGTTTTAACTATCAGTTCATTACAGAACAGGGGTCTGTTAAAATGCGTGTGGGTCTCTCTTTGTCGTTTATTTTTGGGCAGGGAATAAAAAGCCTGTTTTTTCCTTGCATTTTTTATAGTGCAGAATTATTTTAACCCTTTTTTACAAAAATTAATTTACTAATTATATATATTTTTAAAATATCATTTTAATTAGTAAAGTATTATGGACATTAATTAATATTTTTCATATTATTATTTTTATAGTCTGTCCGAAAAAACACCAGAGGTGACCCCGCGGTAATCTAACGGTCATCATTAATCATCATGTGCCTTAAACGGTGAAGAATTATTTTCTCATTATAATACTACAATCCCTTAGCTGACCTACGACTTTCCTAGAAATCATAGAAAGGCTCGCACCATTCCCATAGCCATCACTTTTAATTATTAAAAAATTTAAAATTAAAAATTTTTAAAATAAAATCTCACTTCTCTTTTATTTTATTTTAAACAGTCAAACGAAGCCGTTTTGTTGTTGAATAATTGATCTTTAGGGATTCATTGATGTTGGATTAAGAAAAAATTAATCCTTATATCACTTCATCTTCGACACTCACTCACCTCACTCTTTTCACTTTCACTTTCTTTTTCATGGCTTCGTTTCTCTGCAGTTTTCTTCCGTTGCTGGTTGTTCTTTTGATTTCCTCTAATTTTCCCAAATCGTTTTCGACTGATGAAACGGTTAAAACCTTCATCTTCCGTGTAGATTCTCAATCAAAGCCGTCGATTTTCCCCACACACTATCACTGGTACACTTCTGAGTTCGCCGAACCAACTCGAATCCTCCATGTATATGACACGGTTTTCCATGGCTTCTCAGCGTCTTTAACTGAAACCCACGCCGCTACCCTCAGTAACCACCCTTCAGTCCTTGCTGTTTTTGAAGACCGCCGCCGAGTACTTCACACAACTCGCTCCCCTCAGTTCCTCGGCCTCCGAAACCAACACGGACTTTGGTCGAACTCCAATTATGGATCTGATGTTATAATTGGAGTCTTCGATACCGGAGTTTGGCCTGAACGACGTAGCTTTGCAGACACGAATCTTGGACCGGTTCCTGCTCGCTGGAAAGGAGTATGCCAAACCGGAGCCAAATTCGTTGCTAAAAACTGTAACCGCAAGCTAATCGGAGCAAGATTCTTTTCTAAAGGTCATGAAGCGGCAGCAGGACCAGGTGGTCCAATCGCCGGAATCAACGAAACGATCGAATTTATGTCTCCGAGAGATGCTGACGGGCACGGGACCCACACAGCCTCTACGGCCGCCGGAAGACATGCATTTCGCGCCAGCATGGAGGGTTACGCCGCCGGAATCGCGAAAGGCGTGGCTCCGAAAGCGAGACTGGCAGTTTATAAAGTTTGCTGGAAAAATTCAGGTTGTTTCGATTCTGACATTTTAGCCGCTTTCGATGCGGCCGTTAATGATGGCGTCGACGTAATTTCGATTTCGATTGGGGGCGGAGACGGAATATCTTCTCCATACTATCTCGACCCGATCGCAATCGGAGCATACGGTGCGGTTTCACGAGGGGTATTTGTGTCATCTTCAGCTGGAAATGATGGACCTAATTTAATGTCGGTTACCAATCTCGCTCCTTGGTTGGTCACTGTTGGAGCAGGAACAATCGACAGGAATTTCCCTGCTGAAGTCGTCCTCGGTGATGGGAGGAGGTTAAACGGCGTGTCGTTGTACTCAGGCTCGCAGTTAAAAGGAAAGATGTATCCCTTGGTTTATCCTGGAAAATCAGGGGTACTCTCGGCTTCTTTATGTATGGAGAATTCGCTTGATCCTAACGTGGTTAAGGGAAAAATCGTAGTCTGTGACCGAGGGAGCAGTCCGAGAGTGGCTAAAGGTTTGGTTGTGAAGCAAGCTGGTGGAGTTGGCATGATTCTTGCTAACGGTGCTTCAAATGGTGAAGGTTTGGTGGGTGATGCTCATCTTTTGCCGGCTTGTGCTCTTGGGTCAGATGAAGGGGATGCGATCAAATCATATGTTTCATCATCACCAAATCCAACGGCTACAATTGATGTTAAGGGTACTGTGATCGGTATTAAGCCGGCGCCTGTCGTGGCTTGCTTTTCTGGGAGAGGACCCAATGGGATGAACCCTGAAATTCTTAAGCCGGATTTAATTGCTCCTGGTGTTAACATTTTGGCTGCTTGGACTGATGCTGTTGGCCCAACTGGGTTAGATGCTGATCAAAGGAGAACAGAGTTTAATATTCTGTCAGGAACCTCAATGGCTTGCCCTCATGTTAGTGGTGCAGCGGCTTTGCTTAAATCTGCTCACCCTGATTGGAGTCCAGCGGCAATTCGATCCGCCATGATGACTACTGCTAGTGTAACCGATAATAAGTATCAGCCTATGATTGATGAAGCAACTGGGAAGCCGTCGACTCCTTATGATTTTGGTGCTGGGCATCTAAATCTTGATCGTGCAATGGATCCGGGACTTATTTATGATATTACTAACAGTGATTATGAAAGCTTCTTGTGTGCTATTGGTTACAATCCGAAGTTAGTACAAGTCGTTACGCGATCGCCGGCAGTTTGTCCAATGAAGAAGCCGGTGCCTGAGAACCTTAACTACCCTTCAATTGCTGCGTTGTTTCCAACCACCTCAAGGGGTCCAATGAGCAAGAATTTTATTAGGACCGTGACCAATGTGGGTCAGGCAAATGCGGTTTACACTGCGAAGATAGAGGCACCGAAAGGGGTAACAATGACAGTGAAGCCGGTGAAGTTGGTATTCACCCCAGCGGTGAAAAAGCGGAGCTTTTTTGTGACCATAACAGCGGATAGCAAGCATCTGGTGCTGGATGATGCAGGAGCTGTTTTCGGGTCACTGTCTTGGACAGATGGGAACAAGCATGTGGTGAGGAGTCCCATTGTAGTTACCCAACTCGATCTCTTATAAACTAGCAAGTAGTAACCCCTTTTCGATTCGATCAATGTAAGGTTTGATCGATGAAAGAGTATAAGGTTAGCATAAGTGTAGAACTTGCTACGCATAGTTGAGCACTTTGTTCCTTTTTGTGTGTTTTGTTTTTTCTTTGGCAGGAGTAGGATTAAAAACTGGATCCGAGGGAGGTTTAGTGTGAGTTTTTACCAAAGTTTTCTTCTATATCTATTTCTTAATCTTGTGTATTTATACACTTGAGAAGTTTATATATACAGAATAGTGCTAAGAAATAACCAGACAATGAAATCTCTATCACTGTGGATCAGTTGTAATTTTATTTCCCGGGACAAAATGAGATTATAAAGATCAGCTGAAGTTGACTGGAGTGACCCACCTTGAGTGGCCTCGTTGTAAGGATTTGTTCGGGGCCATGTATGTTTTGGATCCAATTTTTATCTTAAAAATCTTTGATTTAAATGAAGAATCATGATGTTTGATAACTGTACTAATCTTTTTAAACTTAACAAAAAAAAACGATAAATTCAAGAGATCCTACCTTTCCCAGATCTCCCTGATAAAAAGGGTTAACTGGAGTGATTAATCTAATAAACGTTGAAGAAAAAAGGTGTGGGGTCAATAAGGCAACTCCCGTCGCTTGCAAAGAAGGTAGTCAAGAAATGAGATTGCTGTAAATTTCAACGCAGTACCGTCCCATGCCATCAATCAGCTCCTGGATCGTCGTCATTCTAGCAGTAAACATGGTTTTGTCAATACTACTATTTCTTTTTTAGTCAACTAACGGCGCTTCTAATTTCATCCCTGCTCTGCTGACTTTTTTTTTGGGCTCATTGCTCTGCTGACTTTTCTTGTTTTGGCTCTTGGCTCTTGGGTCTAAAGTAATGAACTTATTGGCGTTGAAGAGGTTGTCAGCATTGCTTTTACCAAGCAATTGTTCAATTCATGTATGAAAACCGCTAGGATATACAGACTATTGGACTTTGAAAATCTAGCTGTCCTGTCCTGTCAGTCATTTTATTTACTCAGCTGATTAGGGAAGCAAGGCTTTCCCCATTTCAATATAAAATTATGACAACCAATTTTCGTGGTCACATAGCCTAGTAAACTGGAATTTCTTGATTCATTTGTAGATATAAGAACCAACTTAACCCATGTACTTGGGATTGGTATAAATGTTTTAAGTTTCAGTAAAGAATTGGATGTGATGAAGTCGTAAGTTAATTTATTCAAATTCTAACATTTACTATTTTTTTTTAATCTTCAGATAATTATGTTTGTTTCTTAAAAAAAAAAAAAAATTAAACGTGCTTAAAGTGCTAAATTTATACTAATTAAATAAAGAAGATAAACTAGCCGTTGAATTTGCCTACTTTAAAGCAACCCGATGCTTTATCCCTAAAAAAGGTTTGTCTTACACTAATGGCGAACGGCATAGGCATACAACTTTCGAAGCCCAACAAATTCTGACCCATCTCTTGCCTGGAGTTCCTTAAATAAGCATCGGACACTATGTCTCAAGGTGAACCAACCGGCAACATCCCTACAATTTCTATTCAAAGAAAAAAAAAAAGGATGAAAGCACAAAAGATAAAGAACATTAAAGATGAAAAAGAATAACCCTTTTTTTCTCGTTTGCTAGAAGATGGTATTTATCATTAAATTTTTCTTTTTGCTTGGGCCACTATAACTCCTTTTATTGACTAGAATTACATCCTCTGATTTCCGTGATCTTTGCTTTCAATCTAATTTTTCCGTCAGCTAGCCCCATATATCCCCGATTTGATCCTTTTAAACGTTGATAGAGCAAAGGCTCCTATATATATATATATATAAATTTAATTTTTTTGAATGATCAAGCAGAAGATGGTGGCGTATTATCTTTCATGGTGGAGGGTGACATTTCGAGTAAGCATTCAAAAAGAAACAAAATTGGTGGGTCGACCACATTAAATTTTTAGTCATCCAAATCTCTATTCTGCCATATTGGAGACCTTATATGGTACGGTGAAGTAATGTTGATGGAGTACATGATCTCCTCCGGGATTCCCGTGGTTAAAATTGCCAGGTTCTGTAAAATAGATAAAGTCCAACCTACTAAAATGTTGGGGCACTATTCTATTTTCTTTTCCTAGATTGGGGAAATTTCTAAACACTTGCTTGGAATGGAGAAGAGTGAAACTTACGCAAATTTGACCTGAGGGTCCTATGCTAAACTAAAGAGTTTCTGGGGAAAGGGTTTGATTGCATTTATCTTTTCAGCTTTTCTGTTTTACTATAAGGATGGATTCGATTTAGTAATAACCTTCAGATCGATGAATATCAAACAATTTTACTTTGAAGTCATGATCTTCTTTAACAATTAATTTGAGTTTACAGACTTAATTGGCTCAAGCTAAGAAGAAAGCAAATATTTAGTTGGGAAGACCCAAGGAATTGAAGCGCATGAAAAGGAGGATTCTTACTTTCGACATGATCTTACATAAAACAGCCTGCTGAAAAGCAGATTTGTTGCTTTTTAAGTGAGATCTTGTGGAGCTTATTATAATGTATTTATATATATTTTTTATAAAAGCCTCGCAAATCATTGGCTATGAAGCATTTTAGAGGAACCTGTGGATTTGAATTTCAGCTTATTCGAATTGAACATGCATTGGAAGTGGATGGCACTGAATTAGAAGTGATATTACACTTTCAACTAAAAAAAAAAGTTTCCAATTGTTGACTTCAAAATGAAATAGTCATAACCTAAAATGCCTTTATTAACTTGCATACTTACGTACTCAAATGACTAGGAATTGGTCTATTATCTACATCTTGCAACTGTATAATGATTAGGAAGGTACTTGAATTGTTACATTATGTATTCGACCATATGTCATTATTATATGTAACATTTAATCATTTATGAATGATTAGCAAGAAGGGGAAATGACCATTTGTGAACATTCATATCGTATGGTTTGATAGGCAGGCCACTTGTTAGTGGGTCGGTATATATCAATTTGATTATAAATAATCTGGCAACTTAAAAAATTGTGCCAATATAGGCCTCCTTTGCAGGTTTTTGGGCTAACTGGGCTTGAATTATTGGAACGAAGAATTGGGAACGGCAAAGGAAATTCAGGGTGTTGGGTTTGAAATTTTGGGCTAAGAGCATGCCGTCCAACGGATGCTGTACTTAAAATGGGCCAGTTGGGCTCATTGCAAGCTTGATCTTTGACTCCATTGCCTCTAAGCTTAGCTTTGAACAAAAGTCAAAGTAACCGGAACACAGGCGCTCGTCTTGTTGCCAATAAATAAACATTCATTACGATTTCAAATGACAGTGATATGCCACGATCGTGACGCGGCTATAGTTATTTTACTTCGATCTTGAGATTGTCCCACCTTCAATTCCCTGTCTTCAAAGCTAAATCCAGGAAACTTGATCAAACGAAACAGAACTCAGGAAACCCAAAGTCATCAGAGTCAAAAGTAACCAAACGACGAGATCACCATTCATGTCTTCCTCTCTTTACCCAAGAGTTGATCTTTCAAACCCAGACGCCACTACTTTCTACACTTCTTCTCCTTCTTCTTCTGCGTCTTCTTTTTACCCCTCCATTGACATGAAAGATTTAGCAGAAAACCTCTTCCCAGAAGACGACAACGGTTTGCAGGCCCCCCAAGATTCTGAAGAACAACTAATCCTCAAGGTTCCTGGTGCCATAATTCACCTTATTGAACGAGAAACTAGCGTAGCGCTTGCTTGTGGTGAGCTCTGTATGGTTAACCTCCTTCAAGGTGATAACATTGTTGCTGTTTTTGTTCGTGTTGGGGATGATATTCAATGGCCTCTGGCTAAAGATGAGCCTGTAGTTGAACTTGATACTTCCCACTATTTCTTTACTCTTCGAGTACTGTCAAATGGGTCGTTTGCAGAAGGTAAAGATTCTAAAGGAAGCCAGGAGGTTTTGAACTATGGTTTGACGATAGCTGCAAAAGGATAAGAGGGGCTGTTGAAGGAACTGGACAGAATCTTGGAAACTAACAGTTGTTTTTCGGTGCAAGAAGTGGAAGGGATGGATAACAGGAATTTTGTGGATACGAGAAATGTGGCTCCAGTGGAGTTGGAGAGACTGGAAAAGAGGGAGTTAACAGTGGGGAGTTCAATGGCATATTGGACGACCCTGTTGCCTAATGTTGGAGACTATAGCGAGTCGATAACAAGGGCGATTGCGTAGGGATCAGCTGACGTTGTAAGAGGGATTTTGTAGTGCGGCGATGTTACTGTGGATAGGTTGAAGTCGAGCAATGAGTTCTTGAAAAAGAGGACGAAGCCAGGTTCAACTTCAGAGATTAGTCCTGGTGCCTTGAGAAGGATGAAAAGGTTTGTTCCGTAATCATTTAAGTCTTTAATTTGATGACCAATTTTGATTTAGCCTACCTGGTAGAAACTCTGTCCATTTCTAATGCATATTGTGTACATTTCAGGGTTAAGAGGTTAACAAAGATATCAGAAAAAGTAGCCACCGGAATTCTTTCCCGGGTAGTTAAAGTGTCTGGATTCTTCACTGGGTCAATTATCAACTCCAAAGTTGGCAAGAAATTTTTCAACCTGCTACCTGGAGAAATCTTTCTTGCTTCCTTGGATGGATTTTGTAAGGTATTTCATCTCCTAAACTTTATCTTCTATATATTGACTTTGATGATACTTTTCTCTGCTTCGATGCCAATTCCATGCCTGATATTGTTTTGCATCTAAATAAGGATAGCAATTATGTTTTAAAACATAATTAACTGTACTTACATGTCAGGTCGTTTTCAGATTGCAAAATTCTTTCTTACTATTTTCTCCTCGTTTGTCCATTTAGATAAGGTTTGCGATGCTGTTGAAGTAGCTGGAAAGAATGTCATGTCTACCACATCTGTTTTAACAACTGGACTTGTTTCACAAAGGTATGTTGAGTAAAAGTTGATAATTTGGGAATTGCGCTTGTTATCATTATGAGCATTGTTTTGACTATTGTCACCGGAAAATGTTTGTCACCTCGTTTAATTGTTTATTATTACATTTGGTGAGTTCATTTATCGTAGTTTGAGTGCAATAGGGGTTAAGATATGGACTTAGATTGCCTAATATGTACGGAGAAATAACATATTGCGTTCGTGCTTTTGTTGTTTTAGGTATGGGGATAAGGCAGGAGAGGTGACAAATGAAGGGCTTGAAGCTACAGGACATGCAATTGGAACTGCTCGGGCCATCTTCAAGATAAGAGAGGCTCTAAACCCTAAGAGTGTCCTCAGACCCACAGCTATTGTAAAAGCTGCTGCCCACGCAAATGATGCTGAATTGAAGGCCAAAAGTAAGGAGTAAGACCTCAGTAATATATGAGATAGTAGGAACTTTTAGAGGTGCTTTTTAGGACTGCAGTTTTCCGAAGGTTGAGCTGTTTTTGAAATTCAGGAAGAAGACTTTATTCATCTGCTTGTTTCACTTATTTTTTGTGGTGGAATTGAATGTACAAAATTCTATAATTTTGTGCGATGTCAATGTGAAAATTAAACCATAACATAGCTGAATTAAGAGTTCTCACAATCTGGGAATTTGCCTAGAAGCTGCTTTGTTTCTTGATGATTGAGATATCTGCAGAGAAGTGGATACATCTTTTATTCAAGACAGAATTTGCATTTGATACATTTGAAACCTCACTAGAACTTACTAATTTTGTTGCTCTTGCTCACAAATCACTTGAACATCGATTCAATACTTATAAATTCTTGGAACTCTTAGTAACTCTTTTTAAATGGCTTGTAAGTCTTGAGATCAAGAACAACCCCAGCTACTGAGCCAACTGCGGCAGCCACTGTGACAAAGAAACAAGCCACGCTAATTATTTGGAGGGCAAGCCACCTGGTTGTTCCTCGTCCAATCTTCTTATTAGATATATACATCTCCATTGGGAAATAAACAGTTAATGGCCAAAATCCCATTGCCCCAAGGAATCCAACAACATCATTGAAAAATGGCATGAGCATGGCTATGAGAGTTGTGATAATGACGAATATTGTCCTCCATACTAGGCGGAAGAAGTTGAGTTGGTACCCACCGCCGAAAGGGAGAGGTATTTCATATTCTGCTATCACGAAGTCGCTCTTTGACCACTTTTGAGCACACCATTTCTCAACAAATGCAAACAAGGGCTGGCAAAATACCTGCAGATCGATATTTTATTGAACTTAATTGTTCAAAATCAGAAATTCCAGCAGGTCATGTTAGCTTACAAAGGATATGTATTCAGACTCGGGTATGTATCCAACACAAGTATGTTAAGCTTTTTTCTAAATTTTTTCTTATATTTGGAAGGTACTTGAAAGGTTATACCCTTACATTCATGTCCAGAAATGTGTTGAACATAAATGTTGGACACAAATACTTTAAGAAAAGTGAAAACTCGGAGCAATTTAGATTAAAGGTAGATTGATTGATGAACTTGGCTATTCTCTCTATTAAGGTCAGTAATTTGACAGTAGCATACCTGATATGCACCAACAAGGTGAACAACAATGGCTAGATTAGCAATATCCAGAAGCCAGTAAGGGTTGTAAAATCCAAATCCTGTCAAAAGATTTCCCGGGACGAGATCACCAAAGGCTGCATATCCCATGCAACCACAAAGTAAATAAAACACAGTTGTCACAGTGATGCTGACTAAAGTAGCCTTCTTCATTGTCTTGTACTCTGGTGGAGGAGATTTTACTGTGTCCTGTAGAAGCACAGGCCATTGTTAACTTATTATAGGCAACATTTCTATGTTATAAAATACTATATTATCCTTCAATACCTGAATTTCAATAAGGATTATAGAGTAGGAATATGCAAAAGCAATAGCTCCCAGAGCTTGCAAAGTCCTCCATATTTTTTGCATACCAGTAACTGTTCCAGCATGTGTTACTGTACCTATGCTGATGCCCATCAGGCTTCCATTGAACCTCCCGTGTTCTGCAAAGAAGAGTTTGAAACTCGTTTCAATTCAGATATCGAAAATGCTAAACGCATGGTGCAAAGAAATTGCTATTCATGTCCTCTGTTTTCATTTTATTAGTTACTTGAGGAAAAGAAGTAGACCAATTTCTGAACTTTGTCAATGGAACATAGGTTAGTATCCATGTTTGTACCTGCAACTTTGCCAATGCCAAGTCCAAGACCAACCGTGGAATATGTAAATGACATAATAGCTGCAACTATGGAGAGCCACCATACATGACTAAAGTCTGGTATCTGAGAAAAAATCACTTCTGCAATCCCAAATGATATCATGTACCCACTGCTTGACATATGACATGGATCGGTTCCACCACTCTTGTGCAAACAGTTTGATCTCTTGATCGCACTAAACAAGCACAGTTACAAAGGATTACACTATATACACTTGATCTTAGTGCTTTGTACCTAATGAAATTCCCAAAGCTGAGAACAGTAGCTGATGAATTTATAATCAAAGATAACTCACATCATACTCACTGATGCAGCTATTGTATACCCAATTGCAACACCAAACAAATTCAGGTATTGGATCCATCCACATAACTTGACCTTCCATCCTCCTGTAATAACACAATTTATCGATAATATTGGCATGATAACGTTTATACTGTCATGATTTTTGCATGATAATAATGCTGTGACAAGCTATGTTGCTCCAACTCTTCATTTTTCTTGAATTATCATTGTCGGATATATGTGTTCGATGCATATCCGGATATGAGTAAGAAGATACGACCTTTCAATCTCCAAATACATAGAAAAACTTAGAAAAATTGTATATATACATGTTAGACACATACCCATACCCGAGGTTCACTCCCCGAGTTCAAGGAACACGGGTGACAAATTTTATATGCCTGATAAGGGTACAAAGCAAACACTAATTCAGTTACCTAAGTTTGCCTTGACGGCCTCCATGTAGGTATAGTTTCTTTGTCCAGTTATAGGGTCACCAGACCTATAACACTCTGTTAGGAGGTTGGAAGTGTAGAGATTGACAAAGGCGAAAACAACCAAGGCCGCTGGTCCTGCAACCCATCCGAGCTGCGCAATAGCCCATGCCAATGACAGAACTCCGGATCCTATGACTGCAGTTATAATGTGCGATGTTGCAGTCCAAAAAGTGCCTGCATCCACGTATTTATTGCTGTATCAAGGAATTGAAAAAAAAAAAAATAATAAATAAATAAAAGCAATGCATATCAACTAATAAATGTCAGAATGTTACCCGTTCTCTTCAAGCGGCCATCATCATCGAAACACTTGGAATAGTTGGCTTGAGTGTTCATTGTTTCACTCCCATGCTGAGCTTTAGGCTGAACTTCTACTTGTAAGTAGTGCCTGATATCATGCCTTTCTTCATTCTAAAGCATAAAAGAACACCAATGTCAGAAAGAAGTGAAGAATAACAAAATCGAAAAAGGAAGTGTTTTTCGCTGAAGATGAGCAGCATATTACAGAGCCGTGGTGGATCCTGCCTGGCATAGTTCGACTCCTAGGCAACGTGGCAGCTGTAAGATTAAAGCAAGATAAAAATATTGCAGCGAAAGGGAAGGAAGCAAAGGATAGCCAGGGAAAGCTAAGAAGAAGCTGAAAATGTTGGATGTTTCAGATTTTGTATAAAGGGCTTTTTATAGGAGAGAAATATACTGAATAAATTTGAACAGTTATTGATCCAAACATGTTGGTGAACAATTTATGCATGTAACACGTTTGCCCCTCTCTATGCATTTCCAAAAAATTTCCTTGGTAAACCAAAGTACCTAACACAATAATTAATCCTGAAAGTTATAATTATCAATTCATATCCCTACCCCCTTCTCTCTCTCTCTCTCTCTCTCTCTCTCTCAATAATTGAAGTTTCAGCAGTTTCAGTAGTCTATGTTGTCTCCTGGATACTGTTGTCTGTTAAGAGATCTATAACATCGATCTTGATGTTAACTACATTGACCCATAAAGGAATGATAAGGCTGAAGTGCACGATATCTTTAATTAGCAAAAAAGTTTCAGTGCAAGATAGATGGGCAAAAAATGGCAAAATATTCATGAACATTGATGCAGAAGTTATAATCATAAGCCATGTTTGGCTTGATGTCACGAATCACCACCCTCCACCTGTTAGTTTTAACAGGAAAGAAATTTTCCTTTAAATTTTTGGGACACTCTGTTGTATTTTTTTCCTTTTCTCGCCTGCAATTTTTAGATCATTGTCCAGAATGTGCAGGGCAGAAAGTGCACATGCCTTCCTATAAAAGATGGAAACAACTATTTCTAAACGAGAATGTGCTCCCTTCGACTTTATCCTCTTTGCTTTAGGACTGTTGCTTTATTTATTAATTACTTATACAGAAGTAACAATTTAAAGTTCAAATATTGCATGACATATTTATTCTTGATAATTTATTAAATTAATTATTAATTTTCTTATTAATAAATAAAATACTCACTATTTTTTAAATATTAAAATCTTTATATAAAGTAATTTTTTTCAATTGATAATTTTTTATTTAAATTAAATATGGATTAATTTTTTTTATCCAATTTGAATTTTAAATATAATTTTCGTAACGTTAGAAAATAATTATATTAATTTTTGGTATAATTTTAATAATTTTCAATATGAATTTGATAATGTATGGATTGATTTTGATGGCCTTTGATGATTTTGATAAACTTGAGTTTGGTAAACTAAACATCCTATTAACATATGATAAAATAAACAGCACTAGCCTATTATATCATTCGCTTGCAAAACAAGTGTAGTATAAATTAATTCTTCTAAAAGTATTTATATTTGATTAATATTTATTTTAATATAAATATAAGATATGATTTTTCAAATATGTATATATATATATAACATATATTATATATATTTTAATTTAATTCTTGCCTTGAATCGAGAAACATAATATTTTTCTTATTTAATCCACTTTGTTTGATGTTAGAGCTTACAATGGCTTTGGGTGTTAATAGGTGGCTGGATCTATATCAATTCTTTTTGTTTGGCATCCAAATAAACAGATCATCTCTTTTTCACTCACTTTCTTAAATTATTGTCGTCGACATCTAAAGTGATAGCGCCACGACTCATCTTTGTTTATCGCTCTCCCACATTCTATCGCTCCAAGGATTTAACATTCTTATATCTTCGTGTCAAAGTGCTCATGCTCACCGGCAGCATGCCACGATTGGATTCGGATATAGAGGGAAGTCAATCGATGGCCTCGGATAAGGCCACCGCCCTCTCTTAATT
>JBBYHL010000001.1:4450618-4461344 GCA_038381835.1 Adansonia madagascariensis | reverse complement strand
ATTAATATAAAAATATTATTGTTATTTAATAATACAATGCATAAATAATACAATGCATAAATATTAATATAAAAATATTTTTTTATTAATTTATAATCAATAATTTAGGATTTCAGATTGGATCAGACTCGATTCAAGCTTGGACAAGAAATATAAAAATTTTGAGCTATGACTAGACTCATGAACACTTCTAACCTAAGTGATATTAATACTTCAAAATGTTTGTTCAAATTTGACTATTAGGCTAAAAAATAAAGCTCAATTTCTGTTTAAGTTCTTTCATGTTATTAAATGGTACAATTCAATCAATTATAATTAATAAAAAAGAAACTCAAAAGAAAGTGTTTTTTTTAATTTTTAATATTTTTCAAAATCCTTTTTGAAGTTTAAAATATGAATAATTTAACATATTTTTTAATGTTTATCTAATAATATTATACATTTATTTTTAAATAATATAAATTATATATACTGCATAATAAAAAGTGGGTTGGATCAAGTTAAATTCAAGTTTTAAATGCTAAATTATTTTTAAACATGCATCAATTTTTGTCCAATCTTTAATATATTTAATATATTTACTCAAATTCTTTTAAAACATTAAAAAAAGTTTTAAATTTAACCAAATAATTCGGCATTTAAACAAATTTATATCTCAGCTCAACTTATTCTATGAATACAATATATGACTTTTGATAGCCTAAAAAGAAAATTACCTCTAATTTCAAAAATTTTTTTCTTACTTTCAAAGTTAAAAACTTTAAATCCTGTGAAATTTACAATACTAAACTTTTAATGTATTTATAAAAGAATTTTTTGAAAAAAAAAAAATCAGATGTAGAAAATCAAAAGATGAGTAGAAAAAATAACAAAATTTAAAGAAGAGAGAAGAGATAACAGGGAAAAACGGCGTCGCTATAGGATTTCTGCGGTACAGTGTCTTGTTCCGCTCCTTGGCTTGTGCCCCAAGTTCTTTCACTCAAAAACATTGGTCAGGTCGCAAAAATCAAAGCCAGTTCAAAGAAGCAAAGGCAGATCAGATTCAGATCCTTAAGAACAATTATTTTCTTAAATAAAAAAAATTGAACAAACGAAAGAACGAAGACTTGATTTTTACATACACAAAGAATAAAGAGAAAATGGCGAGATATGATCGAGCAATTACAGTTTTCTCCCCCGATGGGCATTTATTCCAGGTGGAGTACGCTCTCGAAGCCGTCCGTAAAGGTAACGCTGCCGTCGGAGTCCGCGGCACCGATATCGTCGTCCTCGGTGTTGAGAAAAAATCCGCTGCCAAGCTCCAAGACTCTAGGTACAAAATTTCCTTGTACACGATCATATTTTCTCAAATTAGTTTTTTTTTTCTAGGTCATTTACATGTTTAAATTGATGATGATTTGTTGAAATATTCTTCTTTTTATTTATTTCGTGATTTTTTTTCTAATTAGATCAATTTTGCAATCCTGTAATTATCGTAGCTTCGAAGAAAAATTGCCATTTTTCTAAAATTTTGAATGCTTGTAATACTGGTATTTTCAAATTTAAATGCTCTCTGTAATATATTCATTACTTTTGCTGACAGAACTGTTAGAAAGATTGTGTCTTTGGATGATCATATTGCTCTAGCTTGCGCGGGTTTAAAAGCAGACGCTCGCGTCTTGATTAATAGGGCTCGAATTGAATGTCAGAGTCATAGGCTAACAGTTGAGGATCCTGTAACTGTCGAATACATAACACGATACATTGCTGGCCTGCAACAGAAGTATACGCAAAGCGGTGGTGTGAGACCATTTGGTCTTTCCACCTTAATTGTAGGTTTTGATCCATACACTGGTGTTCCTTCTCTTTACCAGACTGATCCATCGGGAACATTTTCTGCTTGGAAGGCTAATGCGACGGGGAGAAACTCTAATTCAATGAGGGAGTTTCTGGAGAAAAATTATAAAGAAACTTCTGGGCAAGAAACAATAAAATTAGCAATTCGCGCTTTGCTTGAGGTAAGTTTTGCTTTTCAAATGTCCCTGTATACCTTGGACTTGGTAACTTTAGTTAACTTTCTATCTGTAACTGCTAACTACTAGAACTATTTTATAAGTTGGATTTGCGTGGCCTTGAATGATGGTGTGTTCTATTTGCTTCTTGTTCTATTTGCTTCTTTTTTTCTTTTTATTATGTTGGTATTTGTATACTGAAACTCTCTTTTAAGCAAGGCTGCTTGCAGGGCATCACTGTTTAATAAGCATTAATTAGTTATACTTATGGGTACAAATGTATGTGAAACTGTTTCTTCTTATCAAATATATTTCTTTATGTTAGATCTTTTAACAATAAATATTGTGGAAGTTCCATTCTTACACTGTACTTGATGACTTGGATGCTACTTACCCTGATTTCTTGGTTAAATATATTATGGCATGCTGTTATTTGGAGGGCTTCCCTTAGTCTCTTACTAGTGGTTAGCATGAAATGATCATTGTCTCATATTTCAGTTGTTGATTGTTTTCATCACCTTTTCCTCGGTTAACTTTAACTATGTCATTTTTCACTTTAAGTTCTCCAGAAAACTAAAAAGCGATGGAGAATGAGCTGCATCTTGGATTGAGTTATCTCTTGAATTCTCAGCCCAAGGCCAAAGACATTGTTTAAATTAACTCTGCTAACTATTTTGTCCAAGTGATATACTCCTTTGCTTCTTGAATAAGGTTTCGTGAGCTTCTTAGGGGTATGCATGCTGGATGTTTAAATTATAATGTGATTGTGCCTAAGTAACAGGGTTTGTACTTTTGGTTCTGTGTCTGATAACAGCCGTATCTACTCTTATACCTGTTTGTTCTTCGTTAATGGGACATGCATGGCCTGTTGCGTGAGTTGAGCCTCATGTACTAATCCTTTTCTTTGAGCCGGCTACTTGATGCAGGATGAAGTTTCCATTAGTTCTAGTTTGAAGTTTAACTACTATTTTTATTTATGAAGCTGTGCCTGTTGAATTGGTTACTGACATACAATTGCTCCAGATTCACCTGTTATGCTGCCTGTGAAACAAATTTGTCCACCGTTAATGGTGAATTTTTAAGGTTTTTCTAATGGTCAATGATCATATTTGCAAGAATCTTGGGGAAAGATAAGCCAATGTTGTTGAGGGCGCAGGGCACACTGTAGGTGCTAGAGCCCTTATATTGCCTCAGGCACAAGGGCGCTCGCTTGAGTGAAGTAAGGCGCAATGTAGAAGAAGAAGAAGAAGCAGCTTAAGACTCATAATTATGATAATAAACTCTAAAGAGTGGTCAAGTTATCCAAAAAACTGCAATTTTTTTTGTTAGCCAATATGCATGATTTCTTTAAAGTCTCATTTCTGTTGTTAAATACCCAAATATCGAAAAGTAGAGAGTTTGATAATATCCCTTTCTTACTAGTAAAGGTACATCTAATGAAAAAAAGTTCAAATTAAAGAGAACTTCAATCGGCCCGGCTTTTTTTTTATGCCTATTGCCTTACAAAAAAGCACGCCTAGGTGTTCCAGGCGTGCGCCTGATCAAATGTGCCTCGCCCAAGAGGGTGTGAGGCGTTTTTGTTGTCAGACGCTAAGGCACAAGGTGCAGGTGCGTGTAGATGTACACCTTGACAACACTGAAACAAACTTCCTTGCATAATTCCATGAATGCATTAACTCCTACTGTTTTCATTTGTATTTGATTGTATGATGGGATAAGAACATTTGTGTTTCTATTAGCAGTATTAACTTGTGATTTATGTTTTCTGTTTCATTTTTTTTTTTTAACAATTAGGTTGTTGAGAGTGGGGGAAAGAACATAGAAGTTGCTGTGATGACGAAAGAGCATGGACTACGTCAACTAGAAGAAGCTGAAATTGATGCCATTGTTGCTGAGATTGAAGCAGAGAAAGCAGCTGCAGAGGCAGCAAAGAAGGCAACCCCTAAAGAAACCTAGTTCAATTTCTCCTTGGTCTCACCTCAGTTTGCCCTTTCATTAGTTCTCCGATGAAACATTATTCAGTTGATGTTGATTGTTTGGATCGTTTGAATTTCGCTACATGCAAAACTTGACTTGTATTTTCATAATTATGCTTGTGCTGACAGTACTCGATTCTTGATTCAAATCTACTGATTTTAGTTTTGGGTGTTATCCATTACCAGTTAGGGAACCCAAGCAGCACATACTGTACAACGCTGACATATTCGCCTGTCCTATTCCTGAATTGGTGATTTCTGGCAAAACTTAAGATTCTAGAAGACAGATGGGATCATGTTCATAAGTGTCTCCTTAGTCTTTAGAAACTAGACAGTGACCCCAAAATTTTCTTGGAAGACGTCATCTCCAATGTCTCAGCCATCACTTGCCAGTCCGGTCTTTGAACTATCAATTTCAAAGTCCAATTTCTCTTTAAAAAAATGAGCAAAGAATTAACATTTCTACAGTGCCACCTTAAGAAAGATAGTCGTTGGGGATTTGGTGCTTCTCTGCTGGCTTCTGTATGCTGATTTATATGTCCAATGCGCCGCTCCTCTCTTGGTCATTGTATTTTTTTGGTTAGATTTTGGAATGCTGGCTCGCTGGGCCGTTAAGAAATGGGAGTGCTATATTTTAGGCCCAACGATGGAAAATGGCGGAAGGAGTAGCTGCACCTAAGTTGCTAAGCACTGGTTGGCTTATTGGTTGCCTTAAAGCAACAATGTTGGCAAAGGAAATATTCAGAGAACGTAAGGTTTCTTTTTCAGGTTGAAAAAGATGGCATTTTATACATGTTGTTAGATGCAAATTCATCATCTCGAAAAAAATGAGCCCGCGACTCATACGCAATGGCTTGGTTAAGGGAACCCAATGGAGCCGTAAGAAAAGGGGATTTTCAAAGGGTGATTGTCTCACCCAAGTCTCGGGTCACTGACTGCTCGGTTGGGCTATTTCTCCGTTTTCTTGGTTAATGCAAATTCAAAACCTTAGTGGCTAAGAATTTGATGCTAGATCTTGTCAAGCTCCCCCTATTAAATTAAAGTTTACAACAGGAACCCTTAGATTTAGCAATCATGTTAATATTTTACTTTAAATCCCATTTGGAACATGGCTACTAATTTGATGTGCAAAGTCTAATGCACCACAATGACAAACTAAATCAACAGCAAACCATATATTCAAGTGTCTGGTAAGTAAAAAAAAAAAAAATAGTGATTCGAAATCTTAAACGAAGGTTTTTTTTTTTTTTTTTTTTCCACATTTTGGACTAAACCTGCTAAATACGTTGAAAAGCCAATCTGACTAAATAATAATTCAAGAATAAATCAAGTGGTGATCTTTTTCTATGTTATCCTACTCTTTATCTTTTTAAAAATGTCTATCGAAAGTTACGTGTGAAACACATTTAAATATGGGTATGAGCCTATTAGATATATCTTTTAAATATATAAAAAAATAAATATATTTATGTTATATAATATACTTATATATAATATATATGATATTCACCTACCATGAATTATAACATAGACCCTTTGTAGTAAAGTTTGCGGGCATTATTGCTTCTTCAATAGACTTAGGGCTTGGTCTACGGGCTACATCATAAGCAAAAGGTAAATTAGGAAAAGGGCATTATACTCAAAGATTGTCCTAGAATTAGGTATTCAAACAGCACTAGCTTAATAGTACTAATTAAAAAACATCAGATTGACTAACTATAACTTAAATAGACAGTAAAAGCAAGTTTGATCATATAATCCATTTTAAAATATAATATTTAGTAAATTTGAGATGAAGAAAAGAATATATATATATATATATATATATATATATCTAAAGTTTACTGCTTTTGTGGTAAACTTTGCAATGAAGAAAGGAAAATAAAGAAAAAATAGTTATAAACTTAAAATTTAATTTAATTGGTTCATAAAAGTACTTTTAAAAGATGATATTTAGTAAATTAGATGATTGAATTTTAATATTTATAATACTTTCTCTTATTCCGGAATACGATTTTTTTTTTTGTAAAAAAAAAAAGAAGGAATAGGAATATGCCTAACAGGATTACAATTCCTACTTCTCTCTTTGCATAGATTTAGGAAGATAATATTAGAAGATGTTGGGCATGTTGGGAGATTTACGTGGATACAACAAAGTGGAAAAATAGCTTTGGTGCATAATTAATGCAAAAGAAAGAAAAAAATGTAAAAGAAGGTGACGATTAGCTTAAGTTGTATGAAGAGAACAGATAGGCTGACCCATATATATTAAAGGATTGAATACTTTAGGAACCAACACCCACAGACAAAGGGTGACTAGCCTACCACCTAGCCATTTTTTCAACCCAATTCACTCTCTCATCTCAGCCATTCACTTTCCTTGTCTATTAATTTCTTTCCTCACTCTTCTTTCTCAATGCTTATCCTCTATATATATGAATCATTATTATATGTGGGCTTCTCACCAAACCCTGTTAACTTTTCTCACCACCTAGGGTTTTGCTATCTTAAGCCGATGTGTTACTTGTGCACCATTTACTTTTCTTTCCATTTTTTTATTCTCTTACATACTTTTTTTTTTTTTAGTTTAAATGGCATGATTCATATTTTCTTGCAAATGTTGAAGTGTCTTACCTTTGATATAGCATTGAATAAAATAGTGTTATTTTGTTCTATAATATGATTAGTTGTAAAATGAGATTATATTATCTACAATAATCATACTTTAATCGATTAATTAGAATTTAAGGTTACATAAAATTCATCAAAATATTATGAGCAATTTACATTTATGACGATGGATTTGACATAATCTTTATTGTGATTAAATGATTACTAAATTTTAATTAAAAAAAATTACAGTTGAAATGTTAATGTAAAATGATTCATTCTTTGCATTTAAATTCGGTTAATAAATTTGACGTCAACAACATGTATACAATGTCGATATGATTGCAGATTTTTATGTCATTAACTAAAAAGCCCTAATAATTAAAGGAATTTAGAATTAAATTAATTGATATTTGTTCGAAGTTCAAAGGTTTTGATATGCTTTTTCTAAGTTTGACAAAAGTGAATTCCTTGCCTGATTGAGTCAAATTACAAAATCTAGTCTATTGAATTTTGTAAGAAAAGTGAACATGGAATTAGTATGAATAATATGAAAAATGTTTGCTAATTATAGCCCTAATTGACTCAATAATTTGCAAATAGATTAAAGTCATTTTATAACAATAGATTATAGTCATCATTTTTATAGAATTTGACAAAGTAATAGTATGATCCTCATTATTTCCTACACGACTTTATAATTTAAAGTCACAAAATATCTACAATGACGCATTAATCAAAAGATTTTTGTTTGATCATTTTCGATAACCATCTTTATCGTTTCTAAATAGACATACCAACAATTAAATCTTAAAATTTTTATATCAAAAAGTGCAAAATTAAATCATAAAAAAAAATTCGAGATGAAATTTATGAGATGTTAAAGAGGGACATTTTCTTATTTTATAGCCCACAAGTACCAAACAAGCACTTAACAAAAGTACAAATAGATTATTTATTTTTTTATTAAAAAAAAAGCAATAAAAAATAATTTTATGAGACCCATTAAATTTTTTTAAATAATAAATTTGATTAAAGTCCCATCAAGTTAATAGTTTGCTTTAAAAGAAAAAGGATAAAAAGAGAGGGCGAAAAGAACAGAAAAGTAAAGGAGTTGGTGGGCTGCTTCGGCTGGGGATAAGAAAGAGAAGGAGGGAGTTGTATTAGGGCCCACAAAGTGGTGAGCGAGTGGGTCCCAAACCCCCAACGCCGCAAGTCGCAACCGGCGCACATGAGCGGTAAGACTTCGTCCGACGGCTGCCCCCAACCCCAACTACCTGCCCCAGTTGGTACCACGTGGGATAGAGACGTTCTCAAGCCTCTTAGCATTTCCCCCCTCCCTTTTCAACCTAATTACAAACCTGCCATTCCATTTCCCTATATTTTTATGCCTTTTTTTTTTTACAATTTTATAATGTTAAATCACATGCAATTAGTTTGCTACACCTAAAATACATGCATATATTAATATATTGAATTAAAAAAAAATTAAGTTCCTCTTAAATATAATTTCCATAATTAAATTAGTCAAAATTTATATGATGATTCGAATTTTGTAGTCATCACTTTATAAAAATATGAATTTTGAATTTAATCATATTTTATTATGATAAAAAAAAAATTAAGTACGAATTACATCTCAAGCAGATGATACCAACCTCTATTTATACTAATTTTAAAAGTTTGAAATGCTATATTTGAATGAATAATTTAAAATAAATTAAACAGAAGATGAAATCCATAAGTTCAATTTTCAATAAAATGTTGGTCTCAAAGTATATGGCAGACTTATTAATAGGCCAAGTTGGATCGCAAAAGGAATTTAAAATTTAAGTTTAGATTTGAATTTTGACTTGATCTGATAGTTTAAAATTATTGTTTAAAATATAATAAAATATTTTTAAATAATTGTTATTTATTTTTATAATTAAATTTAATGAAACATATCATCCGGATTAATAAATAATACTTCAATCGAACCAAATAAAAAAAATAAACGCAAATCGACCCAAGTTGGTTAAACTATTCAATTTTTGGATAAATCTAATATAATGTAGTTTTTGGGAAATTAAAGACATACCTAATTTTTGGAAGGGGTACCATCTTTTTGTAGCAAAATCTGAAGTTGCTTCCGTGCTAAATCCAGCATCCACTTTACTAAATGATAATGTCCCAAAGAAAAAAAAAAAAAGAAAACAAATTAATTATAGGCTTATAATTGTTGAATTGGTGTTTAGCCTTAAATGATCATGATTTTTTAAAACATAATAATTTTGTTTTATTTTATTTTATTTTTCTTAATCACACTTGTCTAAAATGTTGCCAAAAAAAATGATGAAAATAATTGCAGTTAAAGTATAGAAGCGAACTAACCTAATGTAAGTTTCTTAGGTTCAATATATGACCTAACTTAGTAAAGGATATGGGAATGATAAAGGTAAATGCATTTATTCTAATGAACTAACTAATTTAAGGTTTTAAAATTAACTAATAAGAAAAAAATACAATAATTTTGATCCTTTAAGTGTAAAAACAATGCAAGGAAATATGATAATGGGACTTTCAATGTAACATTTCAATACATAATAAAAATCTTTCAACTTTAATGTTATTTAAATTTAAATACTATAGAAAAAAATAGTACTAAAATATTTATAAAATACAAATATGGTTTTCTTGTATGTAACTAAAATGTAATAAAAAAACCATCATAGCACCTATTATTTATAAGGGTTTGATTAACCGATATCGATAGATATTGATTAAAAATAGTTAAAATATAAAAATTGTTTTCATTTAATATATCGTTGTTTTCAAATTAAAAAAACATTTTATTTATAACTTATTAAAATATCAATTTAATTATTATCATTTTTATTTCAATTAGATTATCAAAGAATCGGGTTACTTGTCCAATCCAATCGAATTAAATCAGATCCGAACATAAATTTTTTTTACTTTTATAAATTTTTATTTATTTAATAAAAATTTATTTTTTTAAATTTAATTATAAAAATATATTAATATAAAAATATTTTTAATAATGAATCAAGTTTATAAATTGATCCAAACCAAACTCGAAAAAAAAATTGGGTGTAAGAAACTTAAAGGGTGAATTGGGAATGACAAGAAAAACTAAAAGGTCCCACGTCAAGAGTCATGCATGTGATGTTGGTGGGAGTTGGAGTATTCAAAATTAAGATGGGACAATTATTGGACTACGGAAAAAGAGAGAGGAGTTATAATATATAATTATTATTAGGAGAAAGTTCAAGGGATGACGATGCGTATTCTTTAAAGTTCCAAATAACAAATATATATATATATATATATATAATTATTATATTATTTTTTAATTTTTTGAGAATGATTAATTTTGTAAAAATTTTTCAAAAAAAAAAAAAATGAGCAAAGAATGCCGGATCCAATTGTTAACAACTTGGGAGACTTGTTAAATAATTATCTTTTAGAGAAAAAGTGAAGGGAGAGTTAGTTTGAGGGAAAATAATAATAATAATAATAATAATAATAATAATAATAATAATTCCACAGAAGCTTCTATATGTTCCTACCTAACACCTTTGAAAAAGAAGAAAGAAAAAGGAAAATTTGAAAAGAAAGTAATGAATCGTGGAAAATTGACTCCCTTTCCTGAATATGAAGGGCCATTGTGTCTTTTGGATTTTGTTCCAAACAAAGTTAAAAATTAGGGAATTTTTTAAATTTTAAATTTTTATTTTTTTAAATATTTATAAATATTAATTAAAAATAAATTTATTAATACTTTATAAAAATTATATTTTAAAATTTTAAAAAATAATTTGTTAATTATAATTTTTTAATATTATTTTAATAAATATCATTAGATATTGATCAACATTTTTCTTTGTTATTTTTATCTCAATGTTTATTTTTCTTCTTTTTGGGAAAGATTTATTTTTATTGAAATTCAACAAAGACTTATTATCTACTCTCTATCTCCATTATTTATTAGATGTTAGTTAATAAAAATTCATAATGGATAGTGTTATTGCAATTTTTTTGTAGCTTGAGTGATGAAAGCGGTTCAATAATCGGATAACTCGTTCAACATTATATATAAAATTTAATAAATAAAAAATTTTTAATTAAAAATATATTAATTTAAAA
>JBBYHL010000001.1:4415654-4439921 GCA_038381835.1 Adansonia madagascariensis | reverse complement strand
ACATCACCACCAAATCACCTGACACAGTGTCCCCAAACGAATCCTATAAAAGGGGGGAAGCATGCTCACAGGTAAGGATCTCTCGACTCCAAAAAACATTTATACACTATTACATTGAACACTCCTCTGACTTAACCATCGGAGAGGATTCCCGGAGTGAGAACTCCGGCGTCCTTCTGACTTTTCTGTGTTGCAGGGTCTTGCCCGACTTCTGGTACCCGCGAAGAAGACCTCAACAAAGCTCATATTTGGTTCAACAGAACTGCAGAAAACTGAGAACATAAGAAGCACTGAGGTCACAAAATTATTAGCCATTATACAATAGTAAGATGGTTCCAAAGGCCTTAAGTTCTATCTCTTCCTTCTAGTTCAAAGAAACACATAAAAGAAGGCTAAAAGTAGCAAAAGACATGACTAGATAACCAGATAGATCGTCCAAGTAACAAATTTTACCAATATTAAAAGTGCCTAATTACTCAGGAATTTAAAGTTCCTAGGATGTGGGAATTAAAAATTAAAAAATTTGGTTTCATAAATGGCTTCCGAAACCTCTGTTACCTTGTCTAGCATTTGGAAGTCGACCTTCTTTGGAACAAATGTTTGAATCCTATTAAAAGCAATATAGCCAATAAAATGAATTAAACAAAAAACAAGCTACATATGACAGAATAAGCCACTATAATATACCTTTCTTCCTGGTACAATGTCAATAGTGGGACCTCCAGTGACTTCAACAGCAACAACTCCTGCAAGCTGAAAATGAAAACGATACAATTATGGATCATTTAGCATCCAGCACATAATCAACAACATTGGATTTAATCTAAGTGCAATTATTTGTGTGGTGTGGAACATGAAGACATGCTGTTAAGAAACAGAGAGTTGCTTCAATAAGTGCAACAAACATTCTCAAAATCTACGACACCTTCCAAATAATTTCATATGCAGTTTAGGTTTCAAATGCTTCTACCTATTTTCCTACAACTCACAAATTTAACCAAATATATAACTTATTTTTCTTTTGCCGTTTTAACTTTTAACACCTTATTAGAATTAGTAGCTTGTTTAAGTACCAGTAATCAGTATCTAACTGTCCAAGATTAGGGATGGCAGTGGATTGAATATCTGTATTTTTCTGTAATTTTAGAATCCAAATCCACATAAGTGCAATAAAATCCAATTTTGTTTATTCTCCACATTAAATCCACACATTACCATCCAAATCCGAATTTAAAATACTATCCGCCGCACATCTGAATTCGCTAAAAATCCGAATTCAATAAGTAGCTAACCTCAGAAGCCAAGGTTTGATTCTTTCCATGAAAATTTCTGCATTTTACAGTAAACAGATAATGAATTTGAATATCCACAGAAGTACTGCACATTTGGATAGAGGATTCGGATATTAGAATCCATTATACCGTAAAATAATGTGGATTTGGATAATGGATATCTAAGAGTTCATATCCGCATCCACTCCGAATCCACTGTGAATAGTAATAATGCTATCTAAATCTGCAATATCCAAATCCGCAAAAAAAAGATTGGATAATTGCAGATATCCGAATCTGCACTATTCATTGCCATCCCTAACCAACGTATTCTGTAATACAATTGTATTAGGCCAATCATTTAACCTAGCTAAACATTTTTTTTATATTATAGTGAATTTAGCAACATACTGCATTATAGAGACAATCTAGTTAGTTAATAAAATAAACAATACGCCGTCCTTTGAGGAATCTAAACCACAAATCTTTGCCACAAACTCCAGCAAGGATTTTAGATTCAGTTTTTGGATCCAATCAGCATGTAAATGTTTCTTTATTTTCCCAATATGCTCATAGCAGAACAGAAACAGAGCCCTTTTCGTACAAGTCCAGTTGCAGGAAGCAGGTGATGATATCCTCTAAAAGGCAAAAGATTTAGAAAAGTTTTCTTCAAGAACTTTCTCAAACAAAAACATTGTGATTTCTTAATGCTATAGGTTTGTCTATTAATTTCCTCATCTCAGAATTCTTGCAATAAACAAATAGAATGGTGTATACTTTTTGATTCCCCAATGATGCAAACAAATCTCAAATAAAATGCATGCTAACTCTTTCAACTTCATAATCACCTGGTATAGGTCTGCATATGTGCTCTTGGGATGTTTAGCCTTCACTTCCTCTGAAATGCGTTAAAACAAACCATTTAGTCAAAATAAATAGAAACCTGTTTTGGTTTCTAGATGTATATTTCAACATAAACTAACATACAATACATATGTATGAAGATATATTACATGCATGAGAACACAAAAATGTATTATTATATATTCAAATACTTGTTAGCAATTCAGATTCAGATAGAAGATGGAATAAATTTGCACCAATGAATTGTGAAGATTGACATATTTCTACCACCCAACTTCTTCTAATGTAGGAGACAATTTACTATCAGACAAAAGAAGTTCACCTTAAAAGAAATGGTTCGTTGTCAACCAAGGCAACAATGTACCAACTAAACTTCAATGGCTCAAACCTAACGGAGCCAATGCGAGTTCAATCTTATACAGTTAGATCAAAATAAGATCACCCCATCATTTTGAGCCTATAATATCTTCCATTTTCGCAAAACAAGCATACAAATTACGCTACCATGAGCTACACTTTTACTAGTGCAGATCTTCCATACTCCTATCCGACAATCATGTCATGCTGAAATGTGAGACTCTGAAGCAAGTAATTCTATTGTTAAACCCTAAGTCGACATCACTCACCAACATACTTGCCACACCTGCTTCCGCCTTATAAGATTTCTACCTTTAAAACAAGGGAAACAAAACCCCCTTTCTACCAAGTAAAATTGATGCAGGGTGTAAATGATAGAAATAGCTAGAACACAAAAGAATTGAAAATAGTCAAGAAAGATAGATGTTATAGAGAGATTTAGGCTCTAAAAATAAACCTTTTAGATAGAATAATAAAATAATAATCGAATACATTGTAGCAACTCCCTAGGTGCGTATAAATAGGCTAGATCTCCTACTCCTACAAGACTTTTTATTCCTAGAAGAAAACTTGTTAAAGTTAATTATAAAACTTATCCTAAAGTAAAATAAAAATCTTATCCTAAACAATAATCTAATTAAACAAGAATTCTTAAAATAAAAAAAAAAAATCCTAAACAAAGATCTAAATGAGCTACTTTATTCTAATAGAATTTAAAATGAAATAGATCTCTTAATCGTTAATGCTCCTGCATAAAAAATATTAACAAATAATTTCAGCATTCTAGATTCTGAAATCTTTCTATCAACATGAATGAACTTGAAGCCATTGCAATGTCACTTGTATTTCTCATTCCTTTAAAATTAGAATCGTTATCACATCATATCTAGAATAGAGGAATATAAGAACTAAATAATTGATTTTAAATGTTTTGCACATGTCCCTTTAATTAAATAAGCTAATATTAATTCCCTTATTTACAGTTAAACAGAAAAAATGGCGAAGGTAAAAAATCACTTTTGCAGTTTTTAAACTCAAGTCAAGATAGAATAATAATCCTAAAATTACGTTGAAGTATACCTATAATTTTTTTTTTCTCAATCTTGAAACTCTTGCAAGATTACTTCGTTAGTTAATTAATAGTAGATAAAGCACCTATCGCTTAAAAGTCGTTCATGTTAACTGTAAGCCAACCATTGCTTGGAAATTAATTACAATTAAAAAGTTAATTCATAAATATTTGCGCGAATTTCCTAGTTAGATACTTGGATTAAAGAACTAAGAACTAAAAAAAAACAATTCAGAGTCTGACCACAAAAATCAATGGCAATTTTCAAGCCGTTATTGGAGCCATGAGTGTGCTCTTCTTCATTCCTTATGGAGCCATTTGGACGTAAGTCCCCACGTCATGCCACCTTCAACAAAAGAACGGAAAATCAATCAAATCAAAAGGAGAATTTATCATTAGAACTCATAAATAATAACAAATAAAAATAATATTTCTCTGCTTCTATATTCCGGTTTACTTGGTCTTTCTGAAGAATTAATACTAAATTCGATTTTTTTTCTCATTCTATATCTTGAGTCTTTCCTACAAGGAAATAAAAAGAAGAAGAAGAAGAAAATACGCTAAGCGAAGCATGATAGGAGCGCAGTTCTTGAAGGCGATAAGAGCGCGAAGGTCGGGACGAGCTTTGTCGATCTCCCTGAAATACTCAGTATATACTACAGGAAACGCCATAGAAATCTTACTCTCTCCCTCTCTCTCTCTCTCTCTCTCTCTCTCTCTTTTCAGAGTATCAAGTATCAACAGATTTTGTTAGCCTTTCCCTTTCCCGTGGAAAATGAGGAAATAGAACTAGCGAGGCGAAAGAGAAACGGGGTTTTATTTATTTTTTATTTTATTATTTTTTGGGATTCCGAGAACGAAGATAAGCCAACGAAACGGGATTAGATCCCGTTTGTTTGGCCGTTGGGAGCCTGAGCTGTGAGAGCTGTAATTTCGTGCGATGGAGCCCATTTTAAGATTTGTGAGTTCAGAATTGCAACGTTTTCGCATCTGGTCGTCCATATTGCAGATTTTGGTCCTTTAAGTTTCCAATCCGTAAGTTCATCTTCTCAAAACTTCATCTTCTCAAATTATCCACTTATTAAGTTTAGAATTAAAACAAAGAACGAATTTAGAATGGTGTTGTGTTTAAACCTTATGTAAAATATGGACTGCATCTTCAACAAATATCCGTGATTTTTCATTTTATACTTAAAACAAAATAATAATTGTAAATAATGTAGCTTTAACCACATAAATGTAAATTTGACAATTGTGTTTTTTTCCTTTTTTGTGTGTAAATCATATTAATATGAACATCACACATATTTTAAATGTGCTAAAATACCATCCAAAATATAATATATATATATATATATTAAATTTATCATATAAATTATATCGTGCATAAAATTATTAAGTTTAGATAAACGTGCTCAGCGCTTGTGCCCACGACCCGAAGCCAAAAAATCTTAAGACAGGAAGAAGAGGATGGCAGACAGGCTTGTGTTGTCTTGAAATGGGCTAGCGGGGGCTCTACCCTCCAGGCCAATCTCAGCCCAAAACCAGGCATATGCCTGCCAGTGCCAGAGGAAATCATAAGATTTGGGTTGCATTTCCGTCGGGGAAGAGAGAATTCAAACCCTCGATCTTTACCTTCTAACATCAATATCTAGTATATTAGTAATTCATCCAATCACTTTGACTAAACCTCAACCTTTGACTTCTAAACGTCAATATCTTTGAATCTAAAAACGCATGAATTAGCATTATTAGTGTTAGAAACAAAACAGTTACAAGTTTAGCATGCAGGGGTAAATTAAATTACTTGGTATTCAAAACCATATAATGGAATAATCAATTTCCAAGGATAACAAAATTGTTTAAACGCACTATTTCATTATTCATCGTCTTTTCTGTGAAAGTGAAAGGGCCAAAACATAACTTGTTTGACTTCACCATTGTCATTTTAATTTATTATAATTTATTTGCTTTTAAATTGCAATCAAAATATTACTAAACATTTCCTCTGTCAAGAGCTGGGCCAATCAATATGTCCACTATATCTAAGAGAAACGCGAGTAGGCGACATGTGACACTGAGTAGAATGGACGGATAGCACAAACATCTTATGTTTATAAAAAGTGGGAGATAAGTTTAAAACCCAAAATTTTACATCACCATCTTCATATTATTCTCTTGTGTTTTGCATCCTCAAATCCTTCGAGTATGGAATATTGCAATCCACGGGTACCAAGAGACGTGTGATAATATTGAGTCTGGCCAGCAGCCTCGATTTTGAATTAGAGGAGAGCATTATTCGTGGAGCAGACCTCCCACGAATGTGATTAAAGTAAATCGTGATGCTTCCTATGATGCTGAGTCTATCGAGAGCTGGGATTGCCGTCCTTGCTAGGGACTGTTCGGGTGCTATAATCATCGATGGAACCAACGCACTAGTGCATTCAAATTCTGCACAAGTGGCTGAGGCCTTGGCAATCAGGCTTGGTTTTGCACTTATTTAAAGAAAGGGGTGGCAGAGACTCATTGATGAATCTAATAATTTAGAGATATCCAAAAGGTTGTCTGGTTTTAAAGTCAAGTGTTGGGAAACTATAGCTGTGGAGGATGATATTCTACAGCTTGCAAATGTTCAAGAAGTAAGTTTTGTTCATGGAAGAAGGAAGGTAACAAGGCTTCCGATTGGATAGCGAGATTGAGTAGAGCTAGAATATGTCCCAGGGATCGGCTCTTAAACCCCCTGAAAAGTTGTCAAAGCTTTTGCATTTTGACGTGCATCATTTGTAAATCAAAACTTTACATTGAAAAAAAAAAAAAATCCTTCAATGACTTAAGTATGTGAATTTCTTAACTTTAAATTGATATTATATTTGAAATGAAGAAATTTTTATATTATATACTATTGTATTACCCCAGAGAATATGGTATTTTTTTAATATGGCAAAAGCACATTTAATAAAATTGAATTTACTGCACAAGGCATGTATATATTTATAAAATGAAAAAATTCATACATTCTCTTTTATCGTACTATTATCACGTGCCTTCCTATGTTTAGGGTCATTATTATTTATTTTAAGTATAAATAATGTATTTAAAAAATAAAATATAAATTAAAAATTACATTAATATATTAAATTATATCAAATATAAATTTTAACTTGTTTATTTATATCTTTAATTATATTAAATAAAATAATTTATTTTTACGGGTAAATAATGAAAAAAATTTTAAAGAGAGTGAAAAAATTAAAGCTAATTTTATGTACTTAATAAAAAATGCAAATATCAAAGTCAGCCAATAAACAAGAACGAACGAGATTCAAATATTGAAAGCAACCCGATAGACACGATCCAAGTGGAGAGGACTCCACCGCCGTGGAAGTTCACTCTTAAAATTTTTTTTTTTTTTTGGGTTTAAAAAATATATTTGATCTTTTTATTAGTTTTACTCCTAATATTTCTTTCTGAAAATCTATACTAAATAAAAATAAAAATTAAAAAAAAAATCTAAAAAGCCTCCTCCTCTTATTTATTCCTTCTTCACTTCAGGGTTTCACGTTTCTCTTTAGCCTCCCACCTATTTCCCTCACAAATTCTCTCCCAAGTTATCATCGAATTCCGATTTAGTTCAAACCAAGACAAAGGACGTGTTTCCCTGTGGTTAATTCCAGGGTTTCACTTTTATCCGAAGAGTGAATTGCTGTGTTTTAATTTTCTAGGGTTTCGAGCAGTTGTTTAGATGCATCGAATAATCGAATCAGGAATCGTCTGATCTTGTCGTGGTGACCGTCCGATAATCAGGGGCTGTGGTCCCCTTTGTATGGAAACTCGGAGCCGGAAGCGGGCGGAGGCCTCCTCAGCTGCCCCTTCATCTTCTCCTTCTGGTCCCACCACTCGCTCTCAAAAACGCGCTCGTCTCTCTTCCTCCTCCTCCGCCCCCGCCGCCACTACCACCACGACTCGCTCTCGCTCTTCCCGCATTGCCGCTTCCTTAATGGACCCCACCACTACTGAATCTTCTTCCGGTTCCCGCCGCGATCGCCGTTCCAGCAAAGCTAATCATACCACAGCAAGTGACAGTCCGAGTCTCGCCTCCGATAGAGGCAAAGAAAAGGAGCATGATCTAAGGATACGCGATAGAGATAGAGATAGGGATAATAGAGACAACAACAATTCGAATGACCCTGAGAGAAATTTAGGGTTAAATATGGATACCTCAGGAGGCGATGAGGATGATAATGATAGCGAAGGCGGTGTAGGGATTTTGCACCAGAATCTGACGTCGGCAAGCAGCGCGTTACAAGGCTTGTTGAGGAAGCTTGGTGCCGGGCTTGATGATTTGCTGCCGTCATCAGGTATGGGTTCCGCGTCTTCATCTCATCAAAGCGGGAGGTTGAAGAAGATTCTTTCTGGATTGCGTGCTGATGGGGAGGAAGGGAGGCAGGTGGAGGCGTTGACGCAGCTGTGCGAGATGCTTTCCATTGGGACTGAGGAGTCCTTGAGCACGTTTTCTGTGGATTCCTTTGTTCCCGTTCTCGTTGGATTGCTTAATCATGAGAGTAATCCTGATATTATGCTTCTTGCGGCAAGGGCGCTGACTCATTTGTGTGATGTGTTGCCTTCTTCCTGTGCTGCTGTGGTGCATTATGGTGCGGTTTCATGTTTTTGTGCTAGGTTGCTCACTATAGAGTATATGGACTTGGCTGAACAGGTTGGTTTATATTTTGGTTACTTTCAGAATAGCTTATTATTAGAAAATGAGAGTGCTTCTATGTGAACGCTAACTTCCTTGAGTTGATTAAGTGCCATCTTGTATTTCACTGTAGGCTGGAGTGCCTTAAGCTAATTCTAGTAGAAATTGGGTTCGATTGGCATGAATGGATGTCAGTTTGAGATGTTTGAGCATTTTCCTGAAAGCCTGTGTTACGTAAAATTTGCTTTTTTCTAACTAACCAAAAAAATTCACTGTTTTCTGGTTTTCTATTACCAAATACCATTAAAAATTTGCTTGTTCTACGTTGTTCGAATTTGTAGACTTTAATTGAAAGTTGAAAATTGTAGATTTGCTCTATTCCACATTCTTATTGTCCTGGTTGAAATGCTGGAAACAGTCTCTCCAAGCTTTGAAGAAGATATCTCAGGAGCACCCAACTGCCTGTTTGCGAGCTGGTGCTCTCATGGCTGTGCTTTCATACTTGGATTTCTTCTCCACTGGGGTTCAGGTAATTAATTTGTGAAAATTGACTGTTAATGATTTATGAAGCAAATTTTCTTTCTGTTTAGAAACTTATTTAGTTGTTTCTTCTGTTTGATCCCACGTCCTAGCGAGTGGCACTATCTACTGCTGCAAATATGTGCAAGAAACTCCCTTCTGATGCAGCTGATTACGTCATGGAAGCTGTGCCACTGTTAACAAATCTTTTGCAGTATCATGATTCAAAGGTAGCTTGAAAATCATATTATTGATAATTATTTTGTTGTAAATTGCCTTTCTTCTTCGCCGTGTTCAATTTGTTATGTTTGTAGGTGCTGGAGCATGCTTCTGTTTGTTTGACTCGCATTGCTGAAGCCTTTGCATCTTCCCCAGATAAACTAGATGAGCTATGCAATCATGGATTGGTCACTCAAGCTGCATCTCTCATTTCCACAAGTAATTCTGGAGGTGGGCAGGCATCGTTGAGCACGCCGACATATACGGTGAATTGATTTTTCTCCTTTGTCTATCTTTATACCAATGCAGTTTACGTGCAACATCGTGACATTTGGGTTTTTGAATTCAGGGCTTAATTCGACTCCTTTCAACGTGTGCAAGTGGATCTCCTTTGGGAGCGAAAACTTTACTTCTGCTTGGGATCAGTGGCATACTTAAAGATATACTGTCAGGTTCTGGCGTTTCTGCTAACTTATCTGTTCCGCCAGCATTAAGCAGACCAGCAGAGCAGGTGACACTTTTAATTCAAGCTGAAGGGATGGCAGTTGCCATTGCTAGTTGTTTACAAATACGTGTGAACATGTGATATGTGAAATGTGTGCAATGCTATATTAAAACAAGCAGTGCTAAAGAAATAGTATAACTTTTAAGACACAAAGTGTCGCTTTTTAGTTTTAGAATCAGTTTATGTAAACCTTGCATGTCAGTGATTTTTTATTGTGGTTAAAGGTTACTTGTTTTGAGCTGTTTTTCAATTCAAGCTGAACAGATGGTAGCTGTCATTGTTTGTTGTTTGTATATACCTCTGTACATGTGATACGTGTAATGTTTGCAATGTTGTATTAATCCTAGCTATGCTGGGAAAACGGTATATCTCTTAAGACACAAAGTATCAACTCCTACTTTTTAATCAGTTTGTGTAAATCTTAATGTCAGTTATTATTATTATTACTGTGGTTAAAAGTTACTTGTTTTTGTATATATCTGTTTTTCTCTCGCACTTTGATTATTTACATGGACTTAGTAAATTAGTAATAGTTTATGCATATTGCCCCTATCTGTGTAGTGGTCATGTAATTCTTATCTTATTGTGTAGATTTTTGAGATTGTCAATCTGGCAAATGAACTTCTTCCTCCGTTGCCGAAAGGGACCATCTCCCTACCTGCTAGCTCTAATATATTTGTGAAAGGATCTATTGTGATGAAGTCTTGTGCTAGCAGCTCTGACAAGCAAGACAACACCAATGGGAATGCTACTGAGCTTTCAGCCCGAGAGAAATTGTTAAATGATCAACCTGAACTTCTTCAGCAGTTTGGGGTGGATCTCCTTCCTGTTCTCATACAGGTAAGTTCTTATTGCAGATGGTAGTTCCTTGGTTATCTCTTGGTTTATTGGTACTTATAGTCTCTTGTTTTTACCATGATTTTTTCTTGGTTTGTTGGTATTTATGGTCTCCTATCTTTTTGTCAATCAGATCTATGGTTCCAGTGTCAATAGCCCTGTTCGCCATAAATGTCTTGCAGTTATTGGAAAATTAATGTACTTCAGCAGCGCAGAGATGATTCAGAATTTATTGAACGTCACAAACATATCAAGGTTTCCACCTTTAGTAAAACTGAGTGGTTTACGTATTCATGCAATGTTTGGTTAAGGAAACTTACTATTTTGTTTGATCTTGTAGCTTCTTGGCTGGTGTTTTAGCATGGAAAGATCCACATGTCTTGGTTCCTTCCCTCCAAATTGCTGAGATCCTCATGGAAAAGCTTCCTGGAACCTTCTCTAAAATGTTTGTCAGAGAGGGTGTGGTTCATGCTGTGGACCAGCTTGTATTAATTGGTAATCAGAATGCCACTCCTGCTCAAGCATCTTCTCTTGAGAAGGATAATGACTCTGTATCTGGAACATCATCACGTTCCAGGCGTTACAGACGACGCAGTGGTAACTCTAACCCTGAGGGAAGTTCTGTGGAGGAGTCCAAGAATCCAGCATCTTTAAATATTGGTTTACCTCCTAATTTAGTCGAAATTCCTACAGCCAATTCAAATATTCGTACGGCAGTAAGTGCATGTGCTAAAGCATTTAAGGATAAGTATTTCCGGTCTGATCCTGGGGCTGCTGAAGTTGGAGTAACAGATGATCTTTTATACTTAAAGAATCTTTGCATGAAATTGAATGCTGGTGTTGATGATCAAAAGACTAAGGCAAAAGGAAAATCTAAAGCTTCAGGTTCTCGATTGGCTGAGTTTTCTTCTAGCAAGGAAGAATATTTGATCGGGGTGATTTCTGAGATGCTAGCAGAACTAAGCAAGGGTGATGGTGTATCCACATTTGAGTTTATTGGTAGTGGTGTTGTTGCTGCCCTGTTAAACTATTTTTCTTGCGGGTACTTATCCCAGGAGAGAATTTCAGATGCAAACCTGCCCAAGCTTCGTCACCAAGCCCTTAAAAGATTCAAATCATTTATTGGTGTTGCACTTCCTTCAAGTGTTGATGAAGGAAGTATTGCTCCTATGACTGTCCTGGTTCAGAAGCTTCAAAATGCTTTATCATCCCTAGAGCGTTTCCCTGTAGTTCTTAGCCATTCATCTAGGTCATCTAGTGGGAGTGCTCGCCTCTCTTCTGGATTAAGCGCATTATCTCAGCCTTTTAAGTTGCGACTCTGTCGAGCCCAAGGAGAGAAGTCTCTTCGTGATTATTCAACTATTGTGTGGATTGACCCATTAGCAAGTCTAGCAGCCGTTGAAGATTATCTTTGGCCACTAGTTCAAAGAAGTGACACTGCTCAGAAGCCCACTGTGTCTGTAGGAAATTCTGAGTCTGGGAACATACCTGGTGGGGCTGGTGCTTCTTCTCCATGTACTTCAACTCCTGCTTCAACCATTCGTCGTCATTCGTCAAGGTCCAGATCATCTTTTAACATAGGAGATGTGGCCAGAAAGGAACCATCACAGGAGAAAAGTTCAAGTTCATCAAAGGGCAAAGGAAAAGCTGTTTTGAAGCCTGCTCAAGAGGAGTCAAGAGGACCTCAAACTAGAAATGCTGCTCGAAGAAGAGCTGCTCTGGATAAAGATGCTCCAATGAAATCTGTAAATGGTGACTCTACTTCTGAGGTATGCTTTTTGATTGTTAGATATTAATTATCATGTGGCTAAACATGTGTTATATAAGCTTACTTACTGAATTTCGTTTAAATTAACAGTCATTTGTTAACAAACCTATTTTTAGCTTGTGCTCTCCTTTTTCTTTTGTTTGCATGTAGCTGTGCATTTTTTTTTTTCTATTTCCTGTTTGATGATGATCATTTGCCTCTTTTTTGGTAGGATGAAGAATTGGATATGTCTCCTGTGGAAATTGATGATGCTTTGGTGATTGAAGATGATGATATTTCCGATGATGAAGATGATGATCATGAAGATGTAAGTTATATCTTGCCTGTAGAAACGGGAAGCCCTGAAAAGCCCCTTCCTGTTGATCATAAACTTCATTTGATTTTACTGTTGCTTGATGGAACCATTGTTCTTTTTCAGGTGCTCAGAGATGATTCTCTTCCTGTTTGCTTGCCAGATAAAGTACATGATGTTAAATTGAGTGATTCAGCTGAAGATGGCATACCTGTGCCAGCCGCAAGTGATAGCCAAACTAATCCAGCTTCTGGATCTAGCAGCAGAGCTGCTGCTGTTAGTGGTTCAGACTCTGCTGATTTTAGGAGTGGTTATGGCTCTAGGGGTGCAATATCTTTTGCGGCTGCTGCCATGGCTGGGTTTGGATCTGCCAATGGTAGAGGTATTAGGGGAGGTAGAGATCGACAAGGACGAACTCCATTTGGCAGTTCTAATGAGCCTCCGAAGCTGATTTTTACTGTTGGTAATAAGCAGCTTAACAGGCAGTTGACCATCTATCAGGCAATTCAAAGGCAGCTTGTGTTGGATGAGGATGATGATGAGAGATATGCTGGTAGTGATTTTATGTCTAGTGAAGGAAGAGGGATGTGGAGTGGTATCTACACAATAACATATCAGAGGGCAGAGAGCCAAGCTGACCGAACATCAGGAGGGGGTTCAGGTTCTGCTACGGCATCTAAATCTGCTAAATCTGGGTCCCTGAATTCCAACTCTGATCCCCAAACTCATAGAATGTCACTATTAGATAGCATCTTGCAAGGGGAACTTCCTTGTGATCTAGAAAGATCTAATCCCACTTATACTATATTGGCACTGTTGTATGTGCTAGAGGGTTTGAATCAGCTTGCACCTCGTTTGAGAGCTCAGATAGTTTCTGACAGTTTTGCTGAGGGAAAAATTTTAAATTTGGATGAGTTGAATACCCCCGGTTCTAGAGTTCCTTATGAGGAATTTATTAATGGTAAGCTCACTCCAAAACTTGCTCGGCAATTACAGGATGCCCTTGCTCTCTGCAGTGGAAGCCTTCCTTCCTGGTGTTACCAGTTGACAAAGGCATGCCCCTTTCTATTTCCTTTTGAAACACGAAGGCAATACTTCTATTCAACTGCCTTTGGGCTGTCTCGTGCATTATATCGTCTGCAGCAGCAGCAGCAGGGGGCTGATGGCCAAGGATCGACTAATGAGAGAGAGGTAAGGGTTGGGAGATTACAGCGGCAGAAAGTTCGTGTCTCCCGAAACCGCATTTTAGATTCTGCTGCAAAGGTAATGGAAATGTATTCTAGCCAAAAAGCTGTGCTTGAAGTTGAATATTTTGGAGAAGTTGGCACTGGATTGGGTCCAACCTTGGAGTTCTATACTCTTTTAAGTCATGATTTGCAAAAGGTTGGACTTGGAATGTGGAGGTCAAATTCCACATGGGATAAGTCAATAATGGAAATTGATGGTGATCAAGAGAAAAATGGAAAAACTGCTGGTTCTGCTGCTACTGAGGGAGATATAATCCAAGCTCCTCTCGGGTTGTTCCCTCGACCTTGGCCACCAAATGCTGATGCTTCTGAAGGTAGCCATTTTTTTAAAGTAAATGAATATTTCCGGCTGCTTGGACGTGTGATGGCAAAAGCTCTTCAAGATGGACGGCTTTTAGACCTGCCTCTATCAACATCGTTTTATAAACTTGTGCTTGGTCAAGTAAGCTGATTGCATTTTTAACTTGCCGAACATCTTAAATCTTCTTTTAAGCTTAGGTTTTGCATATTTGCGTACCTATAAAATTCCTACCATTGCCACAATGATATCTTGCCCTTTGCGCTAAAGATGCATTTTATAAACCATTGCAGGAGCTTGATTTGCATGATATTCTGTCTTTTGACGCTGAGTTTGGGAAAATTTTGCAACAATTGCAACTTCTTGTTTGTCGAAAGCAATATCTAGGGTCAATGAGTGGTGACAATAGTGATGCAATTGCTGATTTGCGCTTCCGTGGGGCCCCAATAGAAGATCTCTGTTTGGATTTTACACTTCCAGGCTATCCAGACTACATATTGAAGCCAGGGGATGAAACTGTATATCTTCAACTTCTCATTCAATTTCCCGACCACTTTTTCATTTTTTTTTCTCTCTGTAGATTATTCCAACATTCTGTCAAATACATCAGGTGGATATCAATAAGTTGGAGGAATACATATCGTTGGTGGTAGATGCAACTGTCAAGGCTGGAATTATTCGGCAAATGGAGGCGTTTCGGGCTGGATTTAATCAGGTCAAGTTATTTTCTTTGTTCTGAGTTTTCTTGACTAATCACAAGGTTATGTTCATCTTGGATTTTCTTGTTAATTATTTGCATGTAAAGAGCTGCTGTTGGGATTCATTGCAATGTTTATTTATCTGTTATATAACAAGCAGGTTTTTGATATTGCATCGTTACAAATATTTTCTCCCCAAGAATTGGACTATTTGCTATGTGGTCGCCGGGAGCTGTGGGAGGTAATTTGACACTTGAATTATGTGATAATGTTGCCAACTTCTTTGATTAGAACTGGTTGCCCACTTCTATTTTTTTAATATAACTTCAAATTATGCAGGCTGAGACACTTGCTGATCACATAAAATTTGATCATGGATATACTGCAAAGAGCCCTGCAATCGTTAATGTATGTTTGTTTCATAACTCTCCTATTCAAGTATTTTGAAATGTATATTTTAACCATAATGATGTTTGGTTTTTGATTTTTCATAGTTTCTCGAAATTATGGGAGAATTTACACCAGAGCAGCAGCGGGCCTTCTGCCAATTTGTTACTGGTGCCCCTAGACTTCCACCTGGCGGTCTGGCAGTTTTGAATCCAAAGCTGACAATTGTTCGAAAGGTAACCAGAGTCGGATTGAAAAAGTTTCTATCAATGCTTCTTCTCTTTTACATTGATATAGATATATGACAGCCTGCATTGAAAATTTTGAAGATGAAAGCAGGTGGAAATGGGATTTTACATATTGATTTATTTATACCCGTTTTTAAAGTGCGAATGAAGATTATGTCTTCTTTACATGCACTGGCGTCAATATTTTTAAAATTGCGACTAAAGAGAGAGTTGTACCTCAAATTGTACGGCCAATGTTCTGATAAAGGCCAAAGCATCCTTTTATTTTGTTTATCTCTAAAAATAATCCTGTTATGCTATCTATGGTGTATGGGTGAGGCAGCAATGCAATTTTGTTAATGGTGTCTGCCCAGTCATTATTGATATTGCCCGACTCTTCATTTCCTCGAAGTATCCATGATGCTGCTAATAAAAGAAAAACTTTGAAAAAATTGAGCATACTCGTGGATATACTCACATTTGACACTCATCTTATTATTATTAATTTTAGCTTCACAGTAATGTTACATTCAGCTGTGTCTAGAGCTGAGCACTTCTTTTTTTTTTTTTGTGTATATCTTCTTGGTTCAAATGCTTATCTGTCTGAAATCTGAATGCAGCATTCCTCTTCCGCAACTGCTGCTTCTTCTAATGGAAGTGGACCCTCAGAATCAGCAGATGATGACTTGCCCAGTGTCATGACTTGTGCTAATTACTTGAAGCTTCCTCCATATTCTACCAAGGTATTATTAGTCAGATTGATTTTTGTAATGATTTATCCTCCGTACTATTTTCTATTTTCATTTTTTATATCATCGACGACTGCTGCTGTCTGAACAGGAAGTGATGTATAAGAAATTGCTATATGCAATCAACGAAGGGCAAGGATCTTTTGATTTATCATGAGTTCGCAACCAAAAACAGACGTGTAGTATATATCTGAACAACCAAATCTGGGTCAACTTTCTCACCTGCTGCTATCATTTTTTGACGTTTCAAAAGTGGCCTTTTTTTTTTTTTTTTGGCTCAAATAATGGCTTCTTTCGGTCATCTGTTCAAACTTTGCGTCCATAGCCCTCGAAATTCTGGGTAAATGACTGAGCTCAATTTTCTTTTTAATATATATGTATATATATATATATATATATATATTTTCGGTTGTGTGCATTTGTTGTTAATATATGTATGTCGTTGATCAGGTGAATGGGGATTTATATGCACAAGCAGAAAAAAATTTGGAAGCACTGCACAGTCAGTCAGCCAGGCAGCTGCTAGAGTTTTTGTATATAAGTAGGAAGCTTATAGATATGTTTTTTGGGTTTGACAATTTGTTGGCTGGCAAAGATATATTATATTTACGTATATTACAATATGGGCGTAAATGGTGGAAGACAAGTGAATAAATGATGAAATTTTAATGCCTTTATTTTTAAGTTGTTCATATATTTATTTATTTATTTCAGTACTTTTATTCTTGTTCCTTCTACCCCCAGAGACAGAAGAAATTTGAAATTTGATTTCGTTTTAATTTTCTCATCACTCTAATTAAATTCGATGATAGAATAATATAAAAATTGATTTGTTTTTAAGTAATTAAGTGATAAAATATAAGAAAACATTAAAATTAATGTTCCCAAGTTTCATATTTACTTTTTTATTAATAATACTAACTTAAATGTAATTCACGCTTACTAGATTATGACAGTGAATGTGTGGATGGGTGGGAAAAAATTGGTGACAATGTATTTGAGAAAAAAACTGATTGTTGCGTCGTTGTTTCTACGTTTGAAAAGTTTTTATTTTATTTTTTATAAAGTTGTTACTTTTTAGGAGAAAAAAAGTTTTTATTTTTTTTTCAAAATTAAAGTTGTATAAGAAGTTAAAAAGCCAGCAGTACTCTTATTATGTTATTTGATACATTTTCCTTAATTAATTGAAAAAAATTAAGTTTTGAAAATTTCAGTATTAAATTTATAAATATTGAATTTATATTACAAAAATTGTTTGACATATTACCTAAAACTTAAGTACTCTTTGATAACCGAAAATGTTAAATCTTAAAAATTATTAATTTTAAAATTTTAATTTTAATAATATTTTATATTGTTTTGGATAGTCTTAGATAAAAATTATAATTTAAGTTTACATAACTTTGTAAAATTATATTAAAATTGACATATAACTCATTATTTTAAGTAATTAGTTTTAAAATAATGTATAGTAGAACATAAGTATGTATTGACACAATCAGTCAAATAAATATATTGATATAATTTGAGGAATTTTTTTCTCAATCAGTCAAACAAATGCGTTGATATAATCATGGTGTGCAGCTATTTGTCTTTCTGTGGTAATAATAGAAAAAAAAAATTGAAGAAAGTTGCTAAATTAATTTTCTCATTTAAGTTTTCTTTCTTTCATTTTTTTCTCCTTTTATATTCTATGATCCTTTAAACTTCTTTTAAAATGTATGCATTCCTATGCTATTTTTAATTCTTAGTTAGACTTTAATCATTCATTTTTTCTTTGGATGTTGAGTTATTAATTTTCATCAAATTTCTTCATAAATAGAGTATGAGTTATAAGTTATTTATTTAAAAAATTATCCATTATAATGTAATTACATTGTCATCATATTTCAATTTACTAGTATCTCATTTTTCTTTTACTTTTATATTAATCATCATATATACATGTATGTACTGCTGGCTCTTCCCAAACCCCACCCCCAAAAAAAATGACTTCACCCCTATGGTTATATATATATATATATATATATATATATATATATGGTCATATTTCTTAATTGATTTTTAAAATAACCAAAGCAAATGGTTACTTCATTTTTGTTTAAATGGAAGACAAGAAAAATAAGAAAAAGCAAATTGGTTAAAGAATAAAATATTTTTCAAACTTTGGAAATTGCACATATTGCAATTTCATAGTTAAGAAATACAAAAAAAAGAAGAAGTTGAACAAAACGAGCACTATACTAGCTCAAGAAAAAAACTCAAGCTTGATTCATAAGCTCTACGTCTAGGGTTTATAACCACATTTCACTTGGACTGCCAAAGTCTTCTTCAAATTTGGACATGCATCATTTTGATTCTGGAAAAGCACGGTGTCAACTGGGATTGTGCAGCTGGTTTTTCCTAAGCAAAACTGTAAGTTCAAACACAAAGTAATCTTGTGAGAAAAATACTTTAAAAAATGGGATTAAACAGAAAATATAATCAAACAAAACATGTAAGAAAAACGAGGTTAGACTTTAACCTTTTCAACAACTTCCTTCGATACGGGAGACGTGCAATTTCCAACAAAGTAGGCTCCACAACCACCGAAAGGATCACCAAAGCTGGCAAACTCTACGGCAAGGATTTGCTTCTGTGTTGGACATGTCAATTCAGCTTTGGGTTTCAAATCATTCACCTTGGGTCGGAGATTTCCAGCTTTGCTTTCAAATAAACTCACTGATGGTGGGTGATATTCGCTTACATAACTGCAGATTGTATCCCTATCAACTAGTAGTATCTCAACATCTTTAGGATCGCCTTGCTCTTCCTCAAATATAACTATCAGATTCTTTTTTGGCTTCAGGTATGATCTTGGGATTTGGTACCTGAAATATGATGCACAAATGAAAACAGTTTTAGTCTGATTTCTTGATTATGAACTATGTTATTCAAACTTTTTATTTTTTTAAGTATTGATGTTCAACACTTATATTCAACATATATTGAACTTGGATATAGGATATACTAACGTCAGATACATATATGTATCCAACATTCACCGTTAAGTCCGGATAACATGGGTTACGAAGACTTGTTTCTAGTTGTAGTTCAGTGTTTATGGTTTACATACTCGGATTGAGAAGGTTGTAGAAGAGGAGAAAGGTAAGACATCCAATATCGGCCAATGCTTCGACCATTGATCCAAACCATTCCTTTCCCCATACCATTCATCCGGATGGCCAGTGGGTTGTCTCCTTCTGGGGTATCAAAATGTCCCTTTTGCAACAATAAAATTTTAATCAGTTTTTTTGTCAAAAACGTACTTGAAAGATATGGAAAAATGAATATTTGTACATCTAGAAAGAAATTTTTCAATCATTTCTTTACATAAAAATTTCCCAGGGATTACCTTGTACCATGTGCAAGCTCCTCCTCCTGCAGGCTTTGTCCATTCTACGGACTTTGAGCCTCTTCTAGTATATATTTTCTTCTTTTCACCTTCCAATCCAACCTGAAAATGGGTGTCAAATATGTTTCAGAAGCCACCATATAAACTATTACTTGTTTGAAATTTACTATAGAAAATCAAAGTCCAGTGATACCTGATGCCCCCAACCGTTTAATGATATGTCAAGTGTTCCAGTGTTCAAACCTAGGATGGTGATAGAACGAGGCCCGGCAAATCTATGCTCCATGTAGGCTCCGCTATCCTTCAATTAAACATAAAGAAAATGTCATCAGTTGCTATTTCTACGCTCTCTTTCAAGCCTAAAAATTTGTTTTTAAGTTGCAAAAAGCCTTACTGGAAGTCCCACTAAAACCCCCAATAGAGCAATATGGTTTGTCCCTTCCTGGAAGTTTACAGGTTTCTGGAAGACAAAGCTTTTCTCAACTTTGCTCCCATGTGCAGTACCTAATAAGAAAAAAACACAAAGAATGAGGGGGGTGTATACATAAATATATATATATATATATATATATAATTATGAAAAAAGAAGTTTCTCAAAAGCTATAAAAATCTGTTTGCTTGCTTAGAATTCTCTGTATGTATACGTGCATGCTGCACTTAATTACCTATGTATTCGCCATTTACGAAGGCATGGATTCCATGGCCAAGACTTGCAACCCGTAAAACTGGGAAGATAGTTTTTTTCATTGGTAAATCACGTCGACTCAAGTCAATGCTGCAACAAGAAGCCCAACGATACGTCAAATTTACCAAGAAAGCAGCAAAGCGAAAGCCTGGTAACCTATTACTCAGTTCGATATATCCGGCATGAGTATGTTCCAATTTTTTCAAGCTTTCTGTGTATTTGAAGGATCAGTGGAAGATCATATTTATATACCATATATATCCTAGTATGTGTCGAATATAAATGTCCAATACGTATATTTTAAAGAGTCAGAGCAGCCTAACTGCTAACTTTTCTAAGGCCCCCCCAAGTTCAATATCCTTCTCTAACAGATAAAACAAATTAAATTTTCTTTATCTTCAATTTGTTTTCTTTGCAAGGTGTTTTTTTAGGTTTTATCTTACCTAGTTGTGTACCAAGCATAGTCGGTTGTATCTTTGGTCAATTCATAAAGCTCCATTGGCTCCTTGGTCCTAGATCCAGCATCAGTAGGAGGAACTTCCTTGTACATCTCCCAGTTAAGGTTCTTATTTGCAATTGCTGATCTTACAAAATTTCTTGAGTTATGTTGAGCTGTGATCTGTGTTAAACAAAATCAAAGATAAGTTATTTTTCAAGTTCTAAATCCCCAAGCCAAAAAAAAAAAAAGGAAAAAACAAGGCGGCTTGCCAACTTTGCAGTTACTAGAAATTGGATATATCAGACAATATAAAAGGGTCAGGAATTTAGTTTTCTTACCATATGAGTGTTGAAAACCACGGTCTTGCAGTCAGGGAGGATACTAATGGAATGAGCTGGCAGGTGATAATCCTGACCCCTGAAATGGATTGTTTGTGCAATCTTGGTGTTATTGTTGGCCAAGAATGCTGAACAGATTGCAGTTCCAGGTTGCTCCCAGACCCGAGCCTGCACATTGCACAATAACTTAAACTCCTTGTAAACCATGTCGATTTCTTCGACCGAATCTACTCGATTAGTCTGATATAGATGCAGGCTTACCTCTTGGTCTGGACCCAACCTTTGGATAATAGGAGACCCCCAAAATAGAGATTTCTTGCACAAATTTAGGGCCTTGTGAACATCCTTGAGATGGCCCCATTTTGGGTCTCTTTGTAGACCTAAAGCATTTAAAAGACATGTGAAGTTAGCTGCATAGCGGGCTTCAATCCATAGATCATCAGATAACAATATGCTTCATCCGAATACCATATTCATCAAGAGGGGCTTCGTCATAGTAGCGAGTTGTTGTAAAAGCAGCGCTTGTTCTGCCATAATTTGTGCCACCATGGTACTGCAAACACAAAAATAAGAACAGTGAGCTATATCTAAAAAGATTTGTCATTTAGATAAGAATTAAACTCAAAAACGACAGCCAAGTATCTCCCTACCATATAGTAGTTAACCAGACTTCCATTTTTGGAGAAGAAGCGAGCAACCGAATATGCCAAATCTTCTGCTGATCTTTGAGATGGTGGATCTCCAAATACTCTATACCTGAAATTTGTTTAGAAACACATTGAAACAGCCTCAATATAAGCCTATATATACACACAACATATCCGAAATTTCCATGAACATCTTCAATAATACAATACTTACTGTGCGGTCCAGTTCTCAGTCCACAGTGCGGGCTTGTTGGGCTTATTTGGACCTGTGAAAGTATCTCCACAATGTCTTCCATTGCATGTATTGATCTGAAAGATGAAGTGTACTTTGTTATCAAAGCAAGAAAATTACTTTTTCAATGGAAGAACTTATCAGTTATAAACGTACAATTGGATCTGGGGCATCCCTCTGCTTGCACATGATCCATGGGACTTTGACATCCAATGCAACGGCCATGTTTCCTGCCCACTTAACATAATTGTCACCTTTTTCTCTGAATGCCAGTTGAATAGTGTTGTACTCATTCTCGATCTGCGAAATATAAGTTATCAAAAAATTAGAATGAAAGGATATGGTATTGAATCTATCGATATAGGTTTTAGCAGAAAGAGTATAAACTAAACCTGTGCTAAAATGATAGGGCCTCCTTGTGGATTAAACAACTTCTCCTCCTTCATTTTGTCAATAATCATGGTAACGAACTTTTGCATGTGGAACTGTACCAGGTACAAATTTTGCATCAGATGAAATCTTGGATCATGTGTTATGTTACTCAGACTTTGACATGAGTGTCAGATATGAGGTATGTTCAATTTTTTAAAATAATTTTATGCATTTGAATGATCTTTGAAAGGTTATGTCCTTTTACTTATATCTGAAGATATGTCAAATATGAATATTTTAAAAAATATAATGAGTTTGAGCAACATAGATTATTTGTATAGTACGTAACCAAGTCCATCTACAGGATTTGATTTGAGAAGGCAGGCAGGTTACCTTGAATGGTTCATTATCGGAACGAAATGTGATGTTGGGGACCTCCCTCAGCCAATATGGTAATCCTCTAAAGTTCTCAATGAAAAAAAACTTCATTGTCATAAGCAGATGGAGGATTCAATAAGAATATAAAGAAATTGAGAAAATTTAAATCTTTACCCATGGTTCCATTCAGCCTGGACAAATGGGCCAACTCTGAGGGTCACATGCAACCCATGCTCCCCAATCATCTTGATGAACTTCACCAAGTCATATTCTCCATCAAAATTGAACTTGCCCTTCACTGGTTCATGACCGTTCCAGAAAACATACGTCTGAATCACGTTCAGACCTCCCTGCTTAGCTTTTCTGATGAGGTCGGGCCACATCTGAACCCAATTCAACACAACAAATTAGCTCCAACTGCATCGAATCAAAAGTATCTTTGACAGATTAACCAATATAAACTATGCATACATCTGGGGTGCTGCGAGGGTAATGAATGGAGCCCGAAAACAGAAGCTCTCGTTTGCCATTGATGATAACAGACCTTGAATCATAAGTCACGCCCTGATTTACATTACCTCCAACCTTAATGTCATCCTCATCGCCATCATCCTTCTTGGCAAGTGCAATGCTTGAAGTAACCAACAAGGTCGAAAAAAAGGTTATCAAAACTACACGGCCTGCTTCTACCATGGTCATTTTCACTGCAAAAAAAAAAAAAAAAAACTTTTTTTTTCTTTTGGGGGGGGGGGGGAATTTCAATGTCAGAAACTAATTGATCCTAAGCTTCTTCGGGAGCCCCCTCTAAAAGGAGAAGCTCAAGTCACAAGTACTTGGAGAAACAATGATGTAGGAGAAAGACATGGAGAATGTAAGGTGTTGTACGAGATTAAGTCATACTACTATTTTTAACCTTTGAATTGTTACTGGTTTACGAATTTTTCTTGAGAAAATTTCCATTCTTGGGAACGTTTGAATTTGGAGTGAGAGTCAATAGCCTCGTGTATATTAAAACAAATTATTAATCTGTTGCAATTTCCAAGCCTAGCAATATATTTGATCTTATTTTTTTTCAATATTTTCTATTTACTGGCCAAAAAAAATCTATTTTATTAATTTTTTTAGTTACTTTAAAATTTATATCTATATTTTATTTAATATAATAAAAATTTTATATAATTATATAACTATTAAAACATTAAAATATTTAAGTATATATAAAATAATATGTTAAATATCATTATAATATACAGAAAATGATTAACCAATACATTCTTTGATTAGTGTCCTAATTATTTCAGCTACCATTATGTTTTCATCGAAATACTTATCTAACAGCATTATTTTTAATCTCACCAATTATTATTACAGTATTCAATCTTAGTATTGTAGCGTACATATTGTCCATCCAAATTAATTTTAATAAAATATAAGACAATGTTTTACTCTTTTATAATATTTTTATACTTTATGTCAGATATCTTAGATTTTTATAAATTATCCTATCTAATGTTTTTAAAACGATATATAATTATAAATAAATAAATATCTAATTTTAAACTTCACCACTAAAGTTATTCAGACGATATATAATTATAAATAAATAAATAAATAAATAAATAAAATGCCATACTAATAATCAATAGACTCAATGTGCTAGATACAAAGTCCATTAAAGGTAGGTATGTGGAGCAAAATATACAATGAACTTTATTAAATTGTACATATATATTTCTACCTATATTTACTAATTACATTTTTTTTCAAATATTATTAAGA
>JBBYHL010000001.1:4357782-4403961 GCA_038381835.1 Adansonia madagascariensis | reverse complement strand
TTTCTTCTTATTAGTAAATTATTTTCTTCATGAATCATGTTTATGTTGATATGATGTTGGTTTTGGTGTTGTGTTTGCCATATATATGTTCATATATACATTTTTATTTCTTTTAGTGTTTTCTTGTTATCATGGTGAAATCATATGTTTATATACTTATTTTTGTAATTTTATCATATAATGGTACTAATTTATGTTAAATAAAATGTGAATATGTGATTATTGAGTTTAAAAAAAAAGTTGATCGGTAGATCTTTTAGGTGTTGGCCGAAATTCATGCTTGTATATGTGTTTTTATGGTCATTTTGTAAATATAAAAAATTTAGGGGCTAATCCGAAAAAAGTAAATAAAAATAAAAAAAATCCTTGTTTAGACACATATGTTTGGCTGAAGTACACTTGCACTCTTAGAAGTGTATTTTATGCATTTATCAAGTTAAAATATAGTTTGTTTAGTTTTGGGGTCTTTTGTAATTTTAAAAAAAGTTTAGGGATTTTTGTGTAAATATAGAAAAATTTATTCTAGGGGTAGAAAGAAGTAACCAAATTTTGCTTGTGATCTTTTATGTGACTTTTGTGATTATTTTGATTCATTTGAGCTTAATTTTACATTTTAATCATGTCAGGGCTAATTTGTAATTTTAGAAAAGTTTAGGGACTAGTTTGCAAATAATAAAAAATTTTATTTTATGGTCAAAGAATTTGATCGAAAGCTTCATGGATAACTTGGAAACTGATTTAGGGTATTTCATATCATGCTCTAGGTATTTTTCACAATTTATGGGGTATTTTGCAATTTCTCAAAGTTTAAGGGCTAGTTTGCAAATAATGGAAAATTTTCTTTTCTGATCAATGGTGTTTGACTGAACCTTCTTTTGGATGTTCTTCATGATTTACATGTTGATTTTTACCTGATTAATTGTATTTTGTGATGATTTAGGTTTTTTTTTTTTTTTACTTAGGTACCTAAGTATAAAATTGAGAAAGTTTAGGGACCCTTAAGGAAATTTGGCATTTTTAGGACAAAATGGCTATCTTTAGCATGAAATCATCCACTTAGATCATTTTAAATATTTTTAGCATCCCATTGGTCCTCCGGTGAGGTGCTAAAAATATAAAAACCTTTAGTATTCTTTTGGTTCTCCTTTAGGGTACAAAATGCAATTTCTAAAAATTTAAGGACTTAATGGTATTCTTGCATGTTAGGTTATTTTAAAATTTAAACTTCTCATTTAGGGTGTTTTTTGGTCAAAAATAAATATATCTTTTTTAGCATTTTAAACCAATTTAGGACTAATATTTAATTTTGAGAAATTTATGGACCCATTAGTAATTTTCTTACTTTAGGTCATTTTTGCAATCTAAATTACCCATTTAGAGTAAGAATCATCATTTCTTGTCCTTTCGAGTCATTAGGGGTACCGGGATACTTTCATGTCAAAGGTATACCCTAAGGACATTTTCGTAATTTTATTCACCGAGATGCTTTCATGCCAAAGGCAAATGTTTGGAGTTCATTTAGCCTTTTAAGGTCATTTTTTAATCCATTAGGGGTACCGGAATACTTTCATGTCGAAAGTATACCCCAGGGGCATTTTCATAATTTTTTTTTACCAAGATGTTTTCATGCCAAAGGCGAATGTTTAGAGTTTATTTATCCTTTTAAGGTCATTTTTGAGTCCATTAGGGGTACCGAGATACTTTCATGTCGAAGGTATACCCTAGGAGCATTTTTGTAATTTTCCTCATCGGGACACTTTTATGCTGAAGGTGAATGTTTAGGGTTCATTTAGCCTTTTATGGTTATTTTTTAGTCTATTAGGGGTACCGGGATGCTTTCATGTTGAAGGTATATCCTAGTGGTATTTTTGTAATTTTTCTTATCAAGATGCTTTTATGCCAAAGGTGAATGTTTAAGGTTCATTTAGCCTTTTTAGGTCATTTTTGAGTCCATTAGGGGTACTAGGATACTTTCATGGCAACGGTATACCCCAGAGGCATTTCTATAATTTTTTCTCACCAGGATGTTTTTATGCCAAAGGTGAATGTTTAGGGTCCATTTAGCCTTTTTAGGTCATTTCTTAGTCTATTAGGGGTACTGGGGTATTTTCATGCCGAAGGTATACTCAAGGGATATTTTTGTAATTTTTTTCATCGGGTGCCTTAGTGTCGATGGTAAGCTTAGAATATTTTAATTTTCCTTAGAACCCAATCCTAAGTAGTTACCGGGTGCCTTAGTGTCGATGGTAAGCCTTAGGGATATTTTAATTGTTCTTAAAACCTAGTCTTAAGTGACCACTGAGTGTTTATATGCTGGAGGTATACTTTAAGGATAGGTTCATTTTTCTTTTATCTTTTTAGTCCGTAGATTCGAATTAGTACTTTAGTGTCTAGACCGAGTCATAGGTCTTTTGTTTTTATTTCAAATAAAATTCATATGTCTTTGTAAAATAAAGGTTATGTCTCAGAGTTAGAGTGATGCTTGAAATTCCTCCCACCTATATGTGATAGGGGTTTTACAGATCGTTCTAATGATGAGATACCCTTTTTCAAAATGGAAATCAAGAATTTTATACAAATAAAAACCTTTCACATTTTGCCAAGTGCTCTAGTAGGATGTGAAAGACATTTTGGTTTTTTAGAACCTTTTATATCCCTTTGGTTTTTTGCTGGGGTATAAAAGGGAATAATAAAAACTTTCGTGTCCCATTGGTTTTTTGATGCGGGTGCATAAGACGTTTCGATTTTCAAAATGCAAAACCCTGATTTCTCTCATGGAATAATAAAATCTTACTTAACAATATGGGAATTGTAGTTAAATACCACATATTGAAGCTGAATAAAAATTAAAGCTCAAATTCACCATGATCAATAAGGTACCAATTTTGGGCACACGAGAGGGTCGATCCTTATGGCTATAATCGACTCGAACCCTTAAAAATGATCTCTAGTACTCCATAGGCCATGGAATTTATTTTAAGGTTTTGTGACCCTTAAAACATTAATTCTAATAGGTGACCAATCTCACCTAGCCAAAACAGATTAGTGGCGACTCCAAATATATGTTCATTTTGTGATGACTGTTTAGGGTTAAGATAGGCAAATGATTCATCTTAACTACTAAGTCCCCAGAAGTAGGAGAATATTAATATTGATATGGCCCCCAAAAAAAGAGAGAAGAATAAATAGTTTTGAAGTAATGATACATCATGACTTATATAGTCAAGGGCCATTTAAGTAAGATCTAGTAAGAATACGCATCCAAGCCACGTTGCGACAGCTTGGCAACTCCACTAAGGACCTAATTTTTTTTAGAGAGTTGGGCCTAAAATTGATCATGTGTTAATTAAATTTTAATTAATCCGGTTTCAATTGGCATTTGGTTTCAATTCCCATTTTGGAAAATTTTTCTTTATGCCTTATTTTATTTTTAAGTCAATGTTTGTGTATTTTCTTTTTATTTTAAAAAAGGGTATACTTATCCCTTCACACACATTGTACACATCTGCGATAGTTTCCCTTCTGTCTAATGCGGGAAGGACATAAGTACCTAATAATTAAGGAAGAGGTGAAGTAGTTCTGCCTTTTGAGGTGTTAGCCTCTATTTAGGCCAGTGAAAAGCCTACCAGGTGTAAATTCCTATGCCTACTTGAGGTGTTAGCCTCGTTATAGGCATGGAAGATACTCCCACTTAAATTGAACCTTTTCCAACATAGATCCTCGATGGATAAGCAGAAGGTACGTTGTTAGTCTGTTCTAGACTAGGGGCAATTCGAGAATCGATTTAGAGGTCTGACCCAAACCTTATATAGTGAACCTTAGTAGCTCCTTAGTTAGTACCATACCTTTACTATAAGTGTCAACGAGGTTAGGAACATATGAAGGGATATATGTACCTTTTTCTTTATTTATTCGCTTGCTTTATTTCAATTACATCTTTGGGATATTATTTATTGCTTTGTCTTATTGTCTAGAATATTAATTTTATGGATACAAACTTGTTTACTTTTTTTTCTTTCTTTTCTTGTCCTCATTGTGCATCATTCATTTGCATCATGGGCGTTTGCTGTAGGCCTAATTTTAGATCTAGCTAATTTCTATTCGATTTCATGGTGAACCAAGCAAAAGTGGTGGTTATTTCCAGAACTTTTGAAGAAGTTCGCACAGAGTCTGAACTGAATCAAAGAAAATAGGGGGGACTGTATACCTTAGGACTTTGTATCGAAACTGTCAAAGATCACACACTTGGATCTCAGACAAAATAATACTTCTGAATTGGTACATATATGAGAAGGATGGGATAAAGCCAATCAAACCCATTTTACAGCAAAATATGGACATATGGCCATGTTGTTGAAGATCCCCATATATGAACAGTAGGTTCAAGCTCTGATAGAATTCTAGGACCCCTCTTATCGATGCTTTTCATTTAACCACCATGACATAATCCTCACCATAAAAGAGATTGCATCATTATTAGGGTTGGGATAAGTGGAGACAAGACCTATCTACTACAAACAGCGTAACTCGGCAAGTCAGAAAAAGAGATTGGCATAGATCCTTGATTTATCTCCCCAGTCTCTTCGCTTCGAACATAAAGGCAATACCATAGTTGTTTCATGGCAATTTTTGAAGGAGTATATTAGGGATCAACCAGAAAAAGAAGAAGCCCTTGATGCATTTGTTTTAGCCATATATGGGTTGGTTTTCTTCCCAAGGGTGCTCAAGCATGTGGAAGTAACGATGATTGAGCTCTATGATCGGTTGAAGTGGAATATGCATCCTGCCCCCGCCATCTTAGCAAAAATCATTTGAGCACTTAACGCGTGTCAGAAGTCGGGGGAAGGTAGATTCTTCAGGAATGCATTAATGCTATATATCTAGGTTTGCAGCCATTTTTGAGGAGATGGCGTCGATAGGATTAGACCCTATTTCTCAGACTCTATCCCTCTCCAACAATTTACGGAGAAAGATTGGCCACAGTCATTAATGAAGAATCAGTGGGTGACATCATTGAAGAACTTGGCTCTAAAAGAAATAACATGGAGAGCTCCTTGGCTCGCACCCAAATTTGTCCTGTATAGGTGCAGTCAATTGTCATTTATGCGTTTACTTGGAATATAGGGTAAAGTTGGATATGCACCACTTTTGGTCTGATGGCAATATAGGACTAAGCAATTCATCCCTATGACTTTCGATTTGGCTAGTGTGGATTTCGATTATCATGGACAAGGATATAGGAACATCTTTTTGACAACTGCCGTACATTGGAAAGAGAGATACGAGTCTGAGCTGCTCTCTTACACAGATTGGACCACTCTTGGGTATGATGCATGGAGATCAATTTGAGGTTGTGATTTGATTATTTCAAGCACAAAGGGGGTCAATCTTCAAGTGACCATTCAACCAAAGCCTCACATGCCTTTTGAAGTGGAGTTAATCAAAGAAGAGGCAAAAAGAGACTAGAAAAGAGCGATTACCAAGAATCAAGCCCTCTAGGAAGAGATCATGTATCTAAAGATGAAGATAAAAGCCAAAGAAAAAGATCTTTAGAAAATGGAGGAGCAGTACACTTTAATGAAGCATTATTGGGTAGAACAAAACAAGAAAATGAAAATCATTGGTCTTTCCAGGAGCTTCAGCAAATCTCCTAGTCAAGTTACTGAGGACATGCATAAACCCCACAGAGAGCTTGGAAAATGGAAAGCTAAAGCTATGGGAAGAAAAGCTAAGGCAACTACATTTAAACAAGAGCAAAAGGCACACATGGATACACGAAGACAATGAAGAGGTCCACAAAAAAGAATGAGCGGCTAAAAAATGCCCTTCACCAAGAACGGGAAAGGATGACAGAATTACTCCAAGAAAGAGAAGCACTCATTTCAACTTTGGGGCAAGTAAAACAAGAGTTGTCTCAAAGAGAGCACGACATTGAGGCATAGGCCTAAGCATACAAGGAAATAGATGTCTATTGGGATAACAAGTTTTGCCGAGTCTGAGACGAATGTGATAAGTGAATGGCCAATTTGCTAGGCTAATAGTTTTATATTAATCATCTGACGAAACAAATTCACTCAGCAATCATCCAAGTGAGGAATATGGTAGAGAGGATCCAAGGACTTTGAAGACATATCAACCCAGTTGGTGAATTCAGCTCGGCGATACTTTAGTTTTTGGAACAAGCTAAAAAGCAATATGACCAAATTAGGAAGTTCTATGGACATAATTCTAATATGATAAGTAATATGTAATTCCCTTCTAAAATCAATGGAAATTATGGATTGTGAAGTCTTGTAGTAAAGCAAATGCCCTTGAATACATTCATTACTCATGAATACATACATATACACATATGATTATTAATTTATTAATAATTAATTTCAAAAATTTTTTAAATTCATACAAGATTTAACCATTGCAAATCGAGACCAATCAACATCATCAATACCCATATATAGTTACTACACTAGAGCAAGAGCAAGGAGAATGGCTGAAGACCATATCACAAGATTGGAACGGTTCGAGGAAAGCCACAAGCAGGCTCAAGAGGCCATGTTGAAAAGGTGAGAGATGAACATCAAGCTTAAATCGCACAGATGATGGAGCTACTACTAGTTAGGGAGCAAACTCACCTCACATGGGAAACAAATACTGATACTCCCACTAGAGGATTTGAGAGGGCACCAGTTGAAGAATTAGGCACTAACTCACCACCGGCCAATGCCCAGAATGTACAGCATAGGGCCCCGACAGCTACTCCTCTACCAGTCATCATCGTAAACCCTGAGGCCATACCTCAATAAACAACTACGTGAGCTATTCTCATCCAAGAGGAATATATGGGACCAGGCATCGCTAAAGAAGAAAAGATTATGCAAAAGGCCAAAGAAGTAGTTAAGGTCAAAAAAAAAGAAAAGGCAAAACTAGTACCCCTTGAAAGAAAGTTAAAAGACATAGAGGGGGTTGAATTATATACTAGTGTGGACGTTGATGACCTCAGCTTAGTTCCAGATCTTGTTATCCCCTTGAAATTTAAGATGCCAAAGTTTGAAAAGTATAAAGGCACTACATCCTCGTAAACACACATCAAAATGTTTGTAAAAAAAAAGGCAGGATACTTACAAGATGATAAACTTCTAATTCACTGTTTTCAGGAATGCCTGTTAGGATCAGTGTTAAGATGGTACAATGATTTGAATCATATCCAAATTAAATACTGGGCCGACTTGGCAGGTGCTTTTCTCCAGCAATACAAGCACATGGCTGAATGGGCTCTGGATCAATTAACCCTTTGAAATTTAGAAAAGAAGTCAACCGAATCCTTTAAAGAATATGCCTAACGATAGAGGGACTTAGCCTCTCAAGTCTAACCACCCTTGACGGAGAAGGAAATGATAATTTTATTTGTCGATACTTTACGTCTGCCTTATTATGACAAGCTGTTAGAGAACATGATAAAGAATTTCTCTGATCTTGTAATCTTTGGAGAAATGATCGAATCAACCATTAAAGCTGGAAAACTTACATTAGGAGAGGCCTCCAGTGCAAAAAAGCTAAGACCAACAAAGAAAAAAGGATGAAACACTATCAGTCAGTTACGTGAGCCAGCCATACCACCTAGGACCTCCCCCTATTATCAAAATCCAAAACAAATGCCCCAAAACACTTATCCATACAACACACTTTGAGCACCCATTTTAATAACTATCCAAGCTACCATTTTGAGCCCGCTTCCCGAAAACCAGCTAAGACCCAACAACAATACATAACCCTAAAGAACCAATTAAACCAAACCCTATTTTGACCCTCTTTTTTATTCATCTAAGGAAATGTTCGAAAAACTTTCAAAAGTAAGGCTGGTAGTGCCAATTTTTGCCAAACCGTGTGAAAGCAATTATCCCACCTGGTATGACCTGAACCTACACTGTGAATACCATGCACTACCGGGTTACTCGATTAAAAACTACCAACCTTTTAAGCATAAAGTTCAAAGCCTTCTTAATAGAGGTGCCTTCAAGTTTGATAACGCGCCCACTCCTAATGTGGCAATAAACCTTTTGCCAGATTATCCTGAGCCAAGAGTCAATGTCATCGGCATTAAAAATAGGCAATAGAGGAAGTTGAGTATGGAGGAGGTCAAAACACCCTTGGAGAAAGTATGGTTGGTTCTGACCAAAGTCGAAATACTTAGCCAAAATCAGGAAAGCATTAAAGGATAATTTGGTGATGGTGTTAATTTCTGCAAGTATCACTTAACTTTGAGGTATACTTTGCTGAGTTGCCTAAATTTTTGAGCATTGATTCAAGGGATGATGAATAATGGTGGATTGAGTTTTTAGAACAGATTGAAGTGAAAGCGAAAAAATTAATCAATATGGTAGGGGAAGGATTGTCATAACCCTCATACGGTATCAGTTACCCTCTCATCATTCGTTGCAACCAGACCATGCCTCAAAGGCAAATATTGCCCCTAGACTGATTATTAGGGCACTAGTGTCATTCCCTCATCAAGATAGTAAATAGGTGCCATTAAAGTATGATGGTGGGTTCACTACTCTAGTTGCTGTTACTGCCCGATTGGCATTCGTCGATATCACAAGAGTTAGCCATGTTACAAGAAGTGGGCGTGTATATGGGGGGAAACCAGTAAAGCCAGTACAAAGGCAAAATTAAAGGCATAAACATCTGGAAAGGCGGTGGTTATCAAGGATATCCTAGAGGAAAAGCAAGAACCAGTAAAGGAAAAAGAGGCAGCCAAATTCTAGAGTATATTAAGCAAAAAGAATACAGTGTCATGGAGTAATTAAAGCAACAACTAGCGAAGATTTCCTTGCTAACTCTATTGCTCAGTTTTAAACTTTATCATAACACTTTGCTGAAAGTACTAAATTAGGCCTATGTCCCTCAAGAAATTTTTGTCAACAAACTTGATCGCCTGATAAACAATATTGTTGCTGACAACTTCATCCATTTAGTGAGGATAAAATTTCACCAGGAGGTAATACTTCAGCAAAAGCCCTCCACATCATGACTCGGTGCAAAGGGACCATACTACCTAAGGTCCTTATCAATAATGTCTCTGCTTTAAATGTCATGCCACAGAGTACACTATCTTGTTTCCCTATAGATGTTAGCCAAATCAAAAAAAGCCATGTGATTGTCAGGGCTTTTGATGGAACAATGAGGGACATCAAAGGAACTACTTTAGTTACTATAGAAATTAGTCCTTACCCATTTAAAGTTCCACATTATAGATATCACTTCAGCATATAATTGTTTGTTAAGGCAACCATAGATTCACCTCGTCGGGGCCATTCCATCATCCTTGCATCAAAAAGTCAAGTTTGTAATGGATGAAAGATTGGTGGTCCGTCAAGGGAAGAAGACATAGTCACTATGACATCTACAAATGCTCCTTACATTAACACAAATGTTGAAACTGATGAATGCTCTTTTAGAGTTTTTAAGATTGTCAACGTGACCTTTATATCAGAAGGGTCAGTTATCCCTAAATTAAAGCTATCAAAAAGCATACGTATAGACCTTAAGTTGACAGTAGGGAAAAGAGCTTTAACTAAAAAAAACTCAGGAGACATTTACAAGGAATCAACCAGGCCATTAATGTTAATGGTAAGAAAGATAAATATGGGTTAGGCTTCAAGCCAGAAAGAGTTCAAAAGAAGAAGTTCAAAAAAAGAATGAGAGAAAAATAGCCATCCCTGGGTGTTGGCCAATAGTCAGGCCAGAAATCAACTCCTTACCCCTCGTTGGAGGAAATTTTTTACTATAGAGGAGTCAATCAAGATATGAAGATAAAGAAACCAGGAACGTTGTTCTGGTGATCAATGAAGCCTTAGAAGAGCATCATATGGCTGGCATTGGAAGAGATGAAGAAGAGTTCATCGAAGATCATGGGATTCACCCATTCCCCTTAGATATGTTTTAAGGAATTGGACATGTGCTAAGAGAAGCATAGTGTCTAGGCCAATCCAAAAGTGAAAACTAAGAAATGAACTCTGTCGTCTATAAATCTTTTTGTAAAAACTCATAATGTTAATTTATCATTAGTAAAAATGAAATGCACGTAATCTTTCCTTATATAATCTTTCTTGGTTCTTTTCTTTTCTTACATCAGTTTCTTTTATGATTTCTTATCTGAACATCTCTTTTCCTTTTTTGCATCCATACCCCATTCATATCCCTTATTCTTTTGCCCATTTCTTCCTTTCTTTTGCCTTTTCAAAGAAATAGATGAATCTGATCAGGATTCAGAGGTTAATTTTGAACAAACTATTTGCTCGAATGAATGTCAATGATCATATCTTGCCTCCTAATTTGTTAAAAATAATTGAATAAGAAGATGAACGCATAATACCCCATGAAAAGCCTACTAAGATTATTAATTTGGGGAATAATGAAAATGATAAGAAAGAGATCAGAATAGGAACCGCTATAAAGGTTTCCACTCGAAAAGATCTAATAAGTCTGCTACATGAATTTCGAGGCATCTTTGCATGGTCATATCAAGACATGCCAAGATTGGATGCGGAGATTGTGGTTTATAAATTACCTTTGAGGCCAAAATGTAAACCGGTTCAATAGAAGCTAAGAAGAATAAAACTGTAGATGCTTTTAAAGATAAAAGAAGAGGTTAAGAAGTAGTGTGAATCTAGATTTTTGAAGGTGGCAAAATATTTGGAGGGGGTTACAAACATTGTCCCAGTTCTCAAGAACGATGAAAGAGTTATAATGTGTGTAGATTACTGAGACCTCAATCGAGCAAGCCCAAAATATAACTTTCCTCTCCCTCATATAAACACCCTAGTTGATAATACTGCAAAGAACTATTTATTTTCCTTCATGGATGGATTTTCGAGGTACAACCAAATTAAAATAGCTCCAAAGGATATGGAGAATACCATATTTATTATAATGTGAGGAACATTTTGTTACAAAGTAATGCCATTTGGGTTGAAGAATATGGGAAAAACTTACCAAAGGGCAATGGTCTGCCTATTCCATGACATGATGCATAAGGAGATTGAAGTGTACTTTGATGACATGATTGCTAAGTCCCTTCAAGAAGAAATTCATGTAGCAGACCTACGAAAGTTGTTGAAAAAGCTAAAAAAATATCGGTTAAAGCTGAACCTGGTGAAATGTACATTCGAAGCCTGGTCTAAAAAATTGTTAGGTTTTGTTGTAAGCGAAAGAGGAATTGAAGTTGATCTTGATAAGATCAAAGCTATACAGGAGTTGCCATCCCCATGCACGCCAAAAGAAGTAAGAAATTTCCTAGGGAGATTGAATTACATTGCTAGATTCATATCTCAACTCACGGATAAGTGTGATCTGATTTTTTGGCTTTTGTGAAAATAAAATCTTGGTAAGTGGGATAGTGAATGCCAAAATGCTTTTGAAAAAGTTAAGCAATATCTCTCTAATCCATCGGTATTGGTACCGCTTGCTACGGGACCACCTTTGATCTTGTATTTGTCAGTGTTTAAAAGATCCTTCAACTATGTGTTAGGGTAGCATGATGAAATTGGAAAGAAAGAGCAGGCAATCTATTACCTCAGTAAGAAATTTTTGGACTACGAGGTAAATTATTTCCATATAGAGAAATATGTTGTGCTCTAGTCTGGATAGCAAAAAGGCTCCAACAGTACATGTTGTATCATGTTACATGGCTGGCTGATCACCAAAATGGACCCAATCAAATATCTGTTCGAAGTGCTAGCTTTATTAGGAAGTACAGCTAGATGCCAAGTTCTACTATCCGAATATGATATCATTTATATAAGCCTAAAGGCAATCAAAGGAAGTGCCATCGCTGAATTTTTAGCAAGCTGGGTACATGACGATTATCAGCCATTAGATTTTGAATTCCCTGACGATGAATTGATGAATATTATGGTTGAAGAAGAAGAAAAGTCATTGGAAGGATCTACATGGAAAATGTATTTTGATGGAGCATCAAATACATTAGGCCATGGAATCAGTGCAATTTTAATATCTCTAAAAGGGGATTATTACCCTTTTACAGCCTGAATAATTTTTGATTGCACCAACAATGTGGCAAAATATGAGGCATATATTATAAGGCTTCGAGCAGCATTAGAAAAGAAGGCTTAGGTATTGAAAGTCTACGGAGATTCAGCCTTGGTAATTTACCAACCACTTGGAGAATGGGAAACGCGAGACCGAAGGTTGTAGCAATATTAAAAATTGATTCTAGAATTACTAGAAGAATTTGAAGAAGTAGACTTCATTCATCTATTCCGTGATGATAATCAAATGGCAGATACTCTAGCCACTTTGGCTTCGATGTTTAAAGTAAACAAGGAATAAGAGGTGACACCCATTGAGATGAGTATTTATGAATTCCCTGCATACTGCCACAACATTGAGATTAAGGCAGATGGCCTTCCATGGTATCACGATATCAGAAATTATTTGAAAGATAGAGTACATCCACCAAATGCCTAAGAAACTGATAAGAGAACCTTAAAAAGGCTGGCATTGAATTTTATCTTGGACAGAGAGATTTTGAACAAGAAAAATTTTGACCAAACATTGTTAAGGTGTGTTGATGCTTTAAAAGCAAAGAGAATAATAGAAAAAGTGCATGAAGAGGTTTGTGGGATTCATGCCAACGGACATAAGAAGGTAAAACAAATCATGAGATTAGGCTACTTTTGGATAACTATGGATAGTGACTGTATCAAGTACGCCCGAAAGTGCCATAAGTGTTAAATCTATGCCGACAAGATTCATGTCTCACCCTTACCGTTACATATCATGATCATGCCATTACCTTTTTATATGGGGTATGGATGTCATCGGACCCATTATTCATCATTTCATCTGAGTGGCCATTGATTATTTCACCAAATGGGTGGAAGCTGCTTCTTTTGCAAACGTCACAAGATTAGGCTAATATCATTTGTAGATTTGAGGTCCCTGAAAGAATTATAATGGATAATGCCTCTAACTTGAATAATAAATTGATGATGGAGGTTTATACCCAGCTTAAAATCTCTCATCATAATTCGATCACATAACATCCAAAGATAAATAAGGCCGTAGAAGCTGCCAACAAAAATGTTAAGAAGATTGTGGAAAAAATGGTGAAGACTTATAAAGATTGGCATAATAAGCTTCCATTCACTCTCACTGCTTATCGAACCTCAGTACGGATCTCGACTGAGGCAACACCTTACTCATTGGTGTATGGCATGGAGGCAGTACTGCTAATTGAAGTTGAGATCCCATCACTTCAAATATTAATAGAGACCAAACTGCAAGAAGATAAATAGGCATAAGATCGCTATGAATAATTAAACTTTATTAAAAAAAAAAAGAGGTTGAAAGTGATCCAGCATGGGTGAATGTACTAGAAAAAGATGATGAAGGCCCATGATAAGAAGATTCATCTAAGATAATTTTATGAAGGAAAACTGGTGCTGAAGAAAATCCTCCTGATACGAAGAGATCCACGAGGCAAATAAGCACCCAATTGGCAAGGGCCCTATGTGGTTCACAAGGCATTCATAGGAGGCGCATTAATCTTTGCTGAAATGGATGGAGATGTCTTACCAAACCCCGTCAATGCAAATAGTGTAAAGAAATACTATGCTTAAAAAAAAGAAAAAACAAATAAAAAATAAAAAAAATAAAAAAATAAAAAAGATGAAAAAAATAAAAATCGAACAAAAACCCGAACAAGGTGTTCAATTAAAGGCAATATAAGAAGGAGGCTTCGAGTTGAAAACCTGAAAAAATGGCTCAAGCAAAGAAATAAATGATTAAATCATAGGCATGATATAATCAAACTCATCTCTAAACGATGGATCTATGTAGAAGCAGATATTCCATTCAGAAGAAATCTTTGAAGATCTGAATTCAGTTATCCAAACCTTTTCTTCGACATTTACCATTATATTTGTGAATTTTTTTTTAAAAATTTTGCCATTATTTTTGTAAGAACCAATATTCTACTTTTTTTCTTTGAAATGCAACCTCTGTTAGACTATCTTTTTGATCGTGCTAACATTTCCCTAAATGATAGTTAATGACTTAAAGAAATAAAGATTGATTAAAATAGATAACAGACTAATTTCTTTGAGTTACTTTGGACTGAGGTCAAAACAGTATGAAAATCTTGGTCAGTGTCTTAATTCCTTCAAACATTCTAGGAAGCATTAAGGGTGGATAACTAACAGTCTTACATAGAATTCTGACAATGGAGGAAACTCAACCTCTTAGAAGATATTCATCATTTTGTTTCAACTGGTGAGGGAGTTGATGGAAATACCAGGTTCTTGTTACATTCTGAAAACCATAGATGGATCGAAAGAAGGCATCCCCTACATATTTCTAATCATATTCCCTCTTCCCTAACCATTAAATGATATTGATGCATCATAAAGTCCTTTTTTCTCCCAAGGCAAGGATATCGCCCATATTTATAATCATATCCATTTCCCTCAACCACTAGATGGTATTGATGCATCACAAAGTCTTATTTTCTCTCAGGGCAGGGACATTGCCCATATTTATAATCATATCCCTTTTCCTTAACCATTAAATGGTATTGATGCATTACAAAGTCTTATTTTCTCTCGAGGCAGGGACATTGCCCATATTTCCAATCATATCCCTTTTTCTCAACCACTAGATGATATGGATGCATCATAAAGTTTTGTTTTCTCTTGGGGTAGGGAAATCGCCCATATTTCCAATCATATCCATTTTCCTCAACTACTAGATGGTATTGATGCATCATATGACCACAAGGGGCATCCTCCACAAATCATACCATTCTCTTTCAGTCATTAGATATTGCTGGTGCATCATAATCGAAATTTCTCAAAGGGTAAGAACAATTGTTTTTATAAAGATAACGTCATATTCAAGACTGGCCCCTTATCGCCAAAAAGATTCTTCATTATTTCTGAAGATGTTTTCAGGTTTTTGAAGTGGGTTAAATCACTATTTAAAAAAAATGAATGAAAAATAAAAAAATAAGGAATAAATCCAATCATGAAAGTCCACGCATATTTATCAAGCATCCACATTCATAATTATGCAATTCACAAGTTTAAAGCAATGAAGCAAGGAAAAAAACTATCAGAATGGATGCTGCTTCAAAATCAAAAAGTAAGTCAAGCTTTCCTCATAAATTTTAAATATCATATTACTTCAACCTTATTAAGGTTTGTCTCTAATCGACTGTACTCGGTTGAATTCTTACTTAATTGGCTATACTCGTCAAGTCTTGCTACATTTTACTTTGTAAAACTTTCTTTTCATTTTATTTGATGTGATGGTTTAGCCCTGGTTAAACTCTCTTTTTATTTCATTTAATGTGATGGTTTAGCCCTGGTTAAACTTCTTTTTCATTTCGTTTGACGTAATAGTTTAGCCTTGGTCAAACTTTTTTTCACCTCCGTTTGTCATAATGGTTTAGCCCTAGTCAAACTTCCTTTTACCTCTATTTAACGTGATGGTTTAGCCTTGTCAAACTCTTTTTTCATTTCATTTAACGTGATGGTTTAGCCCTGGTCAAACTTGTTTTCACCTTTGTTTGACGTGATGGTTTGTCAAACTTTTTTTCACCTCTGTTTGACGTGATGGTTTAGCCCTGGTCAAACTTTTTTTCACTTCTGTTTGACATGATGCTTTAACCTTAGTCAAACTCACTTTTCATTCTGTTTGACATGATGGTTTAGCCCTGGTCAAACTTTCTTTTCACCTTCATTTGACGTAATGGTTTAGCCTTGGTCAAACTGCCTTTTTATTTCATTTGACATAAAGATTTAGCCCTAGTCAAACTTTTTTTCATCTTTATTTAACGTAATGGTTTAACCCTAAAACTTCTTTTTAGCTCTGTTTGATGTGATGGTTTAGCCCTAGTCAAACTCCTTTTTCATTCCATTTAATGTGATATTTAGCCCTGGTCAAACTTCTTTTCACCTCTGTTTGACGTGATGGTTTAGCCTTGGTTAAACTCCCTTTTCACTTCTATTTGACACGATCATTTAGCCCTGGTCAAACTCCTTTTGTATCTCATTCGACGTAATGGTTTAGCCTTGGTCGAACTTGTTACGTTTAAATTTAGGTATTACCTTTGTATCCTTTGTCTACCCATTGGATTAGTCCCAAGCAACTCCTTTTATTTGTTGACCTGACAACTTCATCTCAGTCAATTTATCTTACTGGTTAGTTTGTGTGTTTTCGGCCTTACTAACTCATTTTTAATATTAACTTCATCGTAGGTTGAAAGTTCCCCTTCTAATTAGTAATCTCTAATATATATTCATATCCCATTTTTTTATACTTTGTGGCCTAGACGAGATTGTGTCTATTTTGGTCTTTGTCCTATTCTTGATTCTCAGCAACGGACAAAGAGGGGCAGCTGTAGACACCTAATTTCGTCCAAGCTATCTGTCCCTAAAAGTCCCAAGTATTTGAGAACGAAAATGTAGTGACAACTCTGATGGAGGTTAACTTCCACCAGAGGGGTTTCATAGTTTTATAATTTAATCAGTCATATGTAAATAAATGTACATACATATGATGGAAAAATCTATTCTCTCGGGTAAAAAAGATGAACCCATAAAAAAAAATTTTGTTTTTGAATAAGTTCTTGACAAATTTTGGAAATTACCTCGGCAGATGATCTCACGGTTAATTTTTTTATTCTTAACAATTTCCTGAGATTTTTCTAAAAACTCAAGAAATTGGTGGTCGAATATTTTTACCAATGTCGGTGTGGTTTTATGCCGATTCTCACCCTAAAAAATCATAAATATTCAAGGAAAAATTCATATTGATATTTTATAACACAAGGTGTCAGGTTGCTTATTTTTGTAATTAATTTTGAATTTTTTTCACAATATCATAAGTATTGTACTCGTGAATTTTTTCTTATAAAATTATTTCAAATTTTAAATTTTAAATTTTTATCTTTACCATTTTATAAATTAATATTTTGACTAATATGTTTTATTTAATTCATTTTTATAAGTTTTAATGTATTCTTTGAATTTTTTTAATCCTAAAATACAAGCTTTCTTTTACTTTGTAAAAATTTTTTGCAGAATTTTCTCAAGTTTTGGACTTTAAAATTCTTTAAATATTTTCATTTAACCACCATCAAATCAGTTTTTAAAAATTCAAAAAAAAAAATTGAGTTGTGAATTTTTTTTCAAATAATAAATTTCTTCCATAAAGGTTTCCTCGTAAAATTTTATGAGTTTTAGATTTTAGTTGTCTCACTTTTTCTTTCTTTCTTGCACATAATAATTCTCAAGAATTTTTCATGCATAATTCAACTTGTAATTTTTGTAATTTTTTATAATTTTATTAATTTTATTTTGGGTACAATCTCTTTAATGGGCCCAAAACTTTCAAAAATTTGCAAATAGGCCCATTTAGCCCAATAATTTCTCAACAAGCCCAATGACCTTACCAAGCCCATTTTCTTTATTTTCTACCAAGCCCATTTTATTCTCTAAAAGACTACTAAGCCTATTTTAATCTCTAGTTTTTCAACAAAGTCCACTAACCTTATTCTTTTTAATTTTCTATCAATTATTTTGATTCAAATCTTCTTGGAATTTTGATTAGAATTTTTATATAATTAAATTCTTAATTGGATTTATTATATGGACTTTTATTGAGTATATGAATTTTAATTTGTTATCATTTTTTATGGAATTTCCAACTAGGCTTTGCTTTGTTTCTTTGCTTCCATGGTTATTTCTACTTGTAAATTTATAGCTTAAATTTGTTTTTACGTAATTAATTTTATAATTTGATAATTTATTTACATTAAATTTAGTTTGGTTAGAATTGAGTTCTTTTTTAACTAATTTAGTTTCTTCCTAACTAATTCCAACAAATATGCCAAGAATGACATATAACCATCATGCTCTCTAAGCTAGCATAATCATGACAATAGGATGGTGGCTTGTAAGAAAAGATGACAAAGGTATGCGCTTATAACACACTAATAATTAGTTTTAGTCCAACAAGTTAGCCAATTACTAAACATCAAATAAATAAATAAATAAAGAAAATGAGATAAGAAAAAGCATGAAACTTTTGGCCAAGGAGGATCCCCCTAGAAATAGGGGAGGATGTTATTTCATGAGTATTTTGGGGAGAGTTTTTTAGTTTTTTGGAAGCCAACAAAAAAAAAAAAGAAAAAATACTTGAGAAAAAAATTCAAAGCTTTGTTAAGGTATAATCTTTACTAAAATCTTTGAAGATTTATTTATTTCATTCATTTTTCTTTTTTTTTGGTGAGCCAAAATATGCTTAAGTTCATGGATTTTTCATCCATGTTGAAAGACTAAGCATAATGGCCATGAACTAATTTCCTTGATTTTATTTTTTTCTTTTCTTCTTATTAGTAAATTATTTTCTTCATGAATCATGTTTATGTTGATATGATGTTGGTTTTGGTGTTGTGGTTATCATATATATGTTCATATATATATTTTTTATTTCTTTTAGTGTTTTCTTGTTATTATGGTGAAATCATATGTTTATATACTTATTTTTATAATTTTATCATATAATGGTGAAAATTTGTGTTAAATAAAATGTGAATATGTGATTATTAAGTTTTAAAAAGGATTGATTGGTAGATTGTTTAGGTGTTGGCCGAAACTCATGCTTGTATATGTGTTTTCATGGTCATTTTGTAAATATAAAAAGTTTAAGGGTAATCCGAAAAAATAAAAAAAATATAAAAATCCTTGTTTAGATCTATATGCTTGGCTTAAGTACACTTGCACTCTTAGAAGTGTATTTTATGCATTTATCAAGTTAAAATACATTTTGTTTAGTTTTGGGGTCTTTTTGTAATTTTAAGAAGTTTAGGGACTTTTGTGTAAATATTAAAAAATTTATTCTAGGGGCAGAAAGAAGTGACCAAATTTTGCTTGTGATCTTTTATGTGACTTGATTATTTTGATTCATTTGAAGCTTAAGTTTACATTTTAATCATGTAGGGGCCAATTTATAATTTTTGGAAAGTTTAGGGACTAGTTTGCAAATAATAAAAATTTTTGTTTTGTGGTCAAAGGATTTGACCAAAAGCTTCATGGATAACTTGGAAACTAATTTTGGGTATTTCATACTATGCTCTAGGTTTTTTTGCATTTTAGGGGTATTTTGTAATTTCTTAAAGTTTAAGGGCTAGTCTGCAAATAATGAAAAAAATTTCTGGTCAAAGGTGTTTGATCGAACCTTTTTATGGATGTTCTTCAAGATCTACTTGCTGATTTTTACCTGATTAATTGTATTTTATGATGATTTAGGTTTTTTTTTTTTACTTAAGTATCTAAGTATAAAATCGAGAAAGTTTAGGGACCCTTAGGGAAATTTGGCATTTTAGGACAAAATGGTTATTTTTAGTATGAAATCATCCACTTAGATCATTTTAAATATTTTTAGCATCCCATTGGTCCTCCGGTGAGGTGCTAAAAATATAAAAACCTTTCTTATTCTTTTGGTTCTTCGTTAGGGTACGAAATGCAATTTTTGAAAATTTAGGAACTTAATGGTATTCTTGCATGTTAGGTTATTTTAAAATTTAAACTTCTCATTTAGGGTATTTTTGGGTCAAAAAAATAAATATATCTTTTTTAGCATTTTAAACCAAATTAGGACTAATATCTAATTTTGAGAAATTTAGAGACCCATTAGTAATTTTCTTACTTTAAGTCATTTTTATAATCTAAATTACCCAGTTAGAGTAAGAATCATCATTTCTTGTCCTTTCGAGTCCACTAGGGGTATCGGGATACTTTTATGTTGAAGGTATACTTAAGGGACATTTTCATAATTTTTTTTACCGAGTGCCTTAGTATCGATGGTAAGCCTTAGGAATATTTTAATTTTCCTTAGAACACAATCCTAAGTAGTTAGCAGGTGCCTTAGTGTTAAGCCTTATGAATATTTTAATTTTCCTTATAACCTAATCCTAAGTAGTTACCGGGTGCCTTAGTGTCGATGGTACGCTTTAGGAATATTTTAATTTTCCTTAAAACCCAATCCTAGGTAGTTACCAGGTGCCTTAGTGTCAATGGTAAGCCTTAGGGATATGTTAATTGTTCTTAAAACCTAGTCCTAAGTAACCACTGGGTGTTTATATGCCAAAGGTATACTTTAACGGTAAGTTCATTTTTCTTTTATCTTTTGTGTCCTTAGATTCGAATTAGTACTTTAGTGTCTAGACCGAGTTATAGGTCTTTTGTTTTTATTTCAAATAAAATTCGTATGTCTTTGTAAAATAAAGGCAATGTCTCGAAGTTAGAGTGATGTGTGAAATCCATCCCACCTATATGTGATAGGAGTTTTACGAATCATTCTAATGACGAGATACCCTTTTCAAAATGGAAATCAAGAATTTTATACAAATAAAAACCTTTCACACTCTGTCAGATACTCCAGGAGGATGTGAAAGATATTTTGGTTTTTTAAAACCTTTTTATGTCCCTTTAGTTTTCTGTTAGGGTATAAAAGGGAATAATAAAAACTTTCGTGTACCATTAGTTTTTTGGTGGGGGTGCATAAGACATTTCAATTTTCAAAATGCAAAACCCCGATTTTCTCTCATGGAATAATAACATCTTATTCTAACAATACAAGAATTGTAGTTAAATACCACATATTGGAGCCGGATAAAAATTAAAGTTTAAATTAACCATGATCAATAACATACCAATTTTAGGCCCCACAAGAGGGTCGATCCTTACTTATGGTTGTAACCGACTCTCGAACCCTTAAAAATAATCCATGGTACTCCGTAGGCTATGGAATTTATCTTTAGGGTTTCATGACCGTTAAAACATTAATTCTAACAGGTGACCAATCTCACCTGGCCAAAATAGATTGGTGAAAACTCTAAACAAATGTTCATTTTGTGATGACTATTTAGGGTTAAGATAGGCAAATGATTCATCTTAACTACCGAGTCCCCAGAAGTAAAAGAATATTAATATCGATATGGCCCCAAAAAAAATTAAGAAGAATAAATAGTTTTGAAATAATGATACATCATGACTTATATAGTCAAAGGCCATTTAAGTCAAACTTGGTAAGGATTCGCATCCAGGCCACATTCCAACAACACTTAACCTATTAGGTGTCCATTCTATAAAGCATGAAATGCCACTCATTCATTAATTTGGCCATAAAACCAATTTACACAAAGTCCAGGTCAATGGCTGGGCATAAACCAATTTATATGAAGGCCACTTTAGTGGCCAAGTAAAATTAATAAAATATTAAGTAAATAAATCAAATAAGCTAAATGAAAAAAATATAAAAATTAAATAGTTTAATTTGGTAATGTATTAAAGTGTTTGTTATTACTTTGTGGTACATGTAATTTAAATTATCAAATCAAAAATAAATTATGTATAAAAATATTTTAATTTAGACGCATAAATTAAATTGAATTAAATTTAAGTCAAAATTTATTTGAAACTTATATTCAATTCGATATATCATGGTATAAATGCTGATATAAAATTTATTTCTTGAATGTTTTAGATTTTTTAGGGTGAATATCAACATAAATAATACATGGCTATTTGGTAAAAATATACAATAGTCAATTCTCAAATCAAATCACAAAAAGAAATTTTAAAAAATTCCTAAAAATGAAAAACTTGACATAAAAGATTGCCTCAGGTTTTCTTCAAATTTGATTTTGAAAACATGAATGCAAAATTATCATTAAGAAAAGAAATGTGTTAGTAATGCATAAACAAATATAATAAATATTGTGAAAAAATAAAACACATAAAGACAAAGAAATGAAGGATGGTCAAAATATATCTCCCAATTGTCATCGGCTATATGAAAACAACCAAATTATCAATTTTGAGATGCATTTGGACTCATTGACCATTGAAAGCATGAAAACTGAGTTTTGGTTGAAAAATCCAAAGAAAGCCAAGATACAAAAATTTTGAATTTTTGATGAAATGTTAAAAACGGGCTAGAGGACCTACATAGATAAAAATTTTGGCAATTATTGGAAATTGTAATTTCTTTGGATTTTTGATAAAAATGTAGATTTAAATTAAAACTAATAATTCAAATAAAAGAACAAATTAGTTTTTTTTAGAGGGTTTAGGTCTTGATCTAAGCCTATTGGAACCAATATATGACTTAAAATCTATGAGGGAATTATTCAAACCAATTCCAAGGCATCCAAATTTCTTGAAAGGGGATTTAAGGAAATCAATTAATTTACTTAGTGCTAAAAATTAAGGACAGCATTGCACTATCCGCCTTTTAAATTTATTTGAATTGATCCAAAAGCTCTAAGTAGAAAACAAAACACCATTGGAAAGGTAACTTGATGAGGATTACCATAAAAATATTCAAAAAATCTCATAAAATCGCTTCTTGGGAGGAAATAATTTTTGAAATCAAGTTTGGTTTAGCACTAATAGCATGTGCAAGGGAGAGGGTGCAACAAACTTTGAAAATTTGTCCTAATTCGGAATTGATGAATCATAAATGATACCTTCTAAATAAATAAAGTTTGGGCTTACACATATTGATATAGGCATAAAATTTAATCAGATTTAAAAATATGCAATGGAATTAAACAAAGAGACCTATGATTCATTTTAGTAGTTACTCTATTACAAGGGTTTACGATATGGTGGGTTAAACACATTCTTTACTTTTGATGAGACTATAACTGTATTATTCACTTCATCATTTAAAATTAGTCCATTAGGTAACGTCATGCCCAATGGTGTAAATAGGATATGATTTCTATCTGCACTCACTCTATTATGCCTAGGTAATCAAAATTTTCTCTTGCCCTAACACCCAAGCTTTCACAAGATTTTAGGAAAAGATGTGCATGTGATTGGATAGCAATTTTAAAACACAGATCTAATATCTACTTAGAGACTCATAACTCTAAGTGTCTCGATCTCTCCACGAATGCACCATGATTGGTTACTACAATCTTTTTTCATGGCCAAAAGCAACATAAGTGTCCTACCTTTAATGATGATTTATGTAGATGTTTATTGGAGCCGTCATGAGGCCTGGTGGTTCTCTAGTGCTAGCCAAAAAGCTTTTCAAGCCTTAACCAAAAGATAAATAGCCAATAGGTTCAGATTTGAAGTGATATAGGAACAATTCACATGTCTATTACATTAAAGAGGAGAAACATAACTACATTGGAAAGTAGCTGTTATTCATAAATACTAGAAAATGAGTCCAAAAATCCTAATTTTTTAGTTTGGTTCATTCCTTTAGGATAGAAAACTAAGTTTTCATATTTCATTATGATAAAAAACACTTTCTGTCACCTAAGATCCAACTCTACAAAATCAGCCTTAGAGAAGCAGAGATTTTGGGATTTGGCCAATTTCACAACTTTTGTGAAAAACTGATCTCTTAACGCTAGAAAACTATTTTTATATTTTCATTGTATCAAGAACAATTCAAGGACACTAAAAATACCATGAAAATGGAATGAGAGCTTAGAGAAGCGTAAGTGTTATGCAAAACCCCTTAAGAAAGTCTAGGTTGGTGCCAAGGGTTTTCCTTATGCTTCTTATTAGCCAAAAAATTGTAATAATTAATCTAAATACATCTTGGGCTAGGTTAGGCTTGACTATTAGGTCAACTAAGGCCATTACTAACATGCCCAGAGGGTGACCCTACTTTGGAGTGTTTCTTAGAGCCCAATTAAAACTATTTTAATTAGCTTGTCCAAGATTGGGTCTTAGTATTAACTAATTAATATTTTAGCCCAATAGCACAGCAAAGATAGCCATTACACACACTTTGCCCATTAGCAAGATCAACTTGCAGTAGTTCACAACTAAACTTTTTTTACTTAATAATTTGGGCTTTTGGCTTAACCCCTTTAATTTACATGTTAGATAATTTAATTCATAATTAAACTTTCTAACCCAAAATACAATTTTTACTTCACACAAATAATATTAAATAATTAAATAATCATCAAATAATTATTTATTTTTCCAAATGTAATTATTTGGCCTTATTTACTATTATTTGTAAAACCATGTCTACAAATAAACATTGTCTTAATAAGACATTCTTATACTTATTGCCATATTAAGACATCTCTAATTAGATTTTATAAATCTAATTTAGGTCTTTAATTATTCTTAATTGAACTTATTCAGTTAAGTCATACTCATTATGCCTTTTATTTAATTGAGTCATATTTAATTAAATCATGATTTTAATCCAACAGATCATCTTATTGTGTGTGAGCTATTAGGTTCCATATCATGACAATAAATATAATTACCCAATTAATTGTACTTATATGACAAACCAAGATTGGCCTCTAGCAAGGCTTCATGGCCACCAAATAGGAAAAGTTAATATGACATTTTCAAGAACCCTTTCAATAACCAGCTTCTTAGTGTACTTCGATCCTTTCACTAGATATCCCAACAAGACCATGAACATGGTTTAGTGTCTACTCATCTATCAATGCATATTAGTTCCTACCACTTTTGGTTAACATCATTTAGAGAAGCAATTTCTCTTAAATTCATCATGCGTTGGGCAACGACTTTATTAAGTTAATCGAAACAAAGAACATATGAGATATATCTCCAATGTCACTCGGAGTGGTGAATCCTTTATGGATCACTCATTCATCCACCATATGATTCATATCATAACGGATGTAACTTATCTTAAGTATCCATGTATTTGGACCTATTTTAGGTAAACCAAAATATAACACTCCTCATACGCGATGACCTGGCATCATAAGTTTTAGGACTAATATACACGATTGGCCCATGAAAACATATTCATAGAAATTTTAATGACTTATACATAATGGAGTTCTCATGTAGGCCATGCTTAGTGAACTTGTTTTCACAAAATAAATGCCCATACGCTATCCCCAAGTAACTTGATACTTTAACTTCTATGAGGTTAAAGAGTTGTATGCATCAAATACATAGAGGCCTAGCATATGCTAGTCTTTGAGCATTGCCAATGCCTTATCTTAACAATATGATGACTGGAAACATTTTTAGAAACAAGGCTTTCATGCATAAGGATCTCATCGTTATAGCTCATTACTAACTTTGCAAGACCATTGCGTTTCATGGGTTTCATCTAATTATGTTTGCATGATTGTCAATTACACCACTAACATAAAGGAAAACCTTGAATCATTAACATAAATGATTGGTTTGTATTATTAACTATTATATGCCTCATTCAATCCGATTGGCTCTAGGGCATATACCAATATCTCCCACTTACACTAAGCCAATCACTAACGTATCTAATGCCAAACTCTTTCAATTATCAATTATATCTTAACTTGGACACAACTTTACTACTATTGTAAAAATATGTTTTAGTTGCATTCATGATGATCTCATTATCAAAGTCATCTAAATCTGCAGTAGCAAGTTGGATTAGATATATTTTGAGTTCATATATAACTAGTCAATATCTAGTATCCCATATACATCTATTTCTTCCATAACATAAACCAACTATTCATAGCTTGGATTCAATTGGATTCTAGAATTATTCCTCAAAGGATAGACAAAGGTTAGCTTATAGCCATTAGATTCTGTATACCTAATTTTACTCCTATTTTTCTTTATTCCTAATCATTTTTTTAATATCATTTTTTGTAAATTCATCTCTTCCTTTTATTTATCATTATCTCAAATCTAAATGGACCAATTCAATAAACCAAATCAATGCATAAAAATAAAAAATCAATATCAATATTTGATTAAGCTAAGTTCATGCAGTTTATTTTATTATTTATTAAAATAAAATTTCTTTTTGGTCAATCATTGAATTGAATGAAATAGACTAAAATAGGAATAATTCTATAGAAAGAACAACATTTCTTAAATCATAGACCCTAAATTAATACCATAAGAATTCCTATTCAAATTAGGACTCATAATATTGAAATTAAATAAACAAAAACAATATGAATATAAAGATAATATTCATTAAAGGTAAATATGATATAAATATAAGTAATGACATAATAGACCAAACTAGAATTTTAGGGAAAAGAACTTTTAAATTAGATTTTTTTCCTTTTCTTAATTACAATTCCAATTAAATTAATATTTTTTACTATTTGAATATTCAAATTGAATAGAAAATTAAATTTAATAATTTAAATGGCAAGGTAATTTATTTAATTAAATGGATTTAATAGAATAAGAATAGAATAACTATTCGGATCACAACAAGACCCAGATTGCAATCACATGGCTCAGTTATTACTTTAACAACTATTAGGAATCTTTATTAGCTTGGAAGCTAATGATCTAAATGTAACTATTTTTTTGAGCCCAAACGAAAAAGTTTGTTTATGACCTTTAGGTTATAAACATGCAATCCTCTCTAGCTTGGAACATTTTCCAAATAATTGCATTTTTAACATCATGGTTATATATCAATAAGTTAAATTATGATCTTTAACTCTTAAAGAATCATGCCTCCCACTAAATCCTACATTGGTAGATTTAAGGGAATTAGATTCAAAAACTATTTTTGAATCCTATAAGTTATGGGCCGTTTAGTATTCTCAATACGATTGCAAGTGTATGTTTGAGAATAATGTGACTATAACACACAACAAATTTTATGACTAATGATTTATTTATTAAAGATTGAATATAAGCTAGGCATAAAATGTCAGCAATCATCCTCAATTGGCATGTAAATGCCAATATAAACATCTTACGTTTGTGAATATAATCAAGATTATGTTTCACAAGCACTAATCAATAAGGCAACCTTTGATCAATATCAACAAGGTTGCCTTTATCTATGGTCCATCTTCACTACTCCTTTTATTTGGCCTTACAATATGTCATACATATTTAAGCACCAACTTCTAGGTATCATAAACCAAGAAAAGTGAATTAATCCTAGTGTATATCTAATATTGAAACTTCTATAAGTTTCCTAATTTTGATCATATCAAAATTTTCCTTGCAATCTTTACTCTATTAATCTAGCTCTTCGCTATGTTGGCATATACCTTTATTATCCCCTTTACCTTTCTTCCAAAAAAAATTTATGGACTATGCATGTATCATAATTCATCTAAAGTTCTCACGTCTTTGAAATACGTCCTGTCATATGATGCCTGATTAGGCTACCTTTTGATAGCTTACTTAAGAACAATTCCTTAGGGATGTCTACCCTCTCATTATGATTATCCTTATAGAACAATGCTTTAAGGTTTCAGATGATTTTATCAGTTTAAATAGCTACATGCTCCTTTAAGAGTTCAGGCATCATACTAGCCATCATCACAATGTAGCTTAATCAAGGTCATCAATATGAACTTGATAAACTACCCCTAACCTAGTGGGCTATCCTTGAATATGCCATTCAATGTGGGACTAGTGAATAGAGTCTAGCCCATTAGAACTTATTACCATTCTATATGCAACTTAGCGATAATTCTATTAGTCCTGTTGTATTTATATCCATTATGAACCAAAACATTTTATAGTTAATAATTTGCAGTTTCAATTAAAGTAAAGTTTTACAACTTTAGTGATTGTCCTTATTATTTTATTGACATTATAGCCTTTAACTATAATATGAGAAGTTCAACATTTGAATCTTCTTAATAAGCTAGGCACCCCTTCTACCTTTACACAACCTTGAGTGACTCAACAAATCATGTAAAAGCTAATTGGGTAGGTAACTTAGTTTACCAATTGCATCTCTATGTTTGGTGGCAACTCTTTGCCTAAGTACATCATATGCATTTCACCTAACCAGTGCCTCTAAAATCATATGGTCACGTGTGACATATTTGAACTAACAACAATAGTTGAGTAAGACCCATTATTCGTAACTCAAGTTGTTAAAGAGGAAAGGACCTTAAGCGACTCAACAAATCCTTATGGTAGGAACTCAGGTATCTTGTTATGAACAATGGAAGGGGTTTGATCATGCTTAGTCATGGACTCAAAATTTTATGAGGAATTTTTAATCATTTATTTTAGGTCTCATTGCTTTGTTTGATTAGCATGCTTAGCAGTTATTCAATCATATATCACATATATATATATATATAAATTCAACAATAAATCTAACACATGCAATCTACTAGTATGATTTATTTATCTAGTTTTCTTGAGTCATTGTGAAACTAGTAGGTTAAATTCCTAAGGATATCACAAAAGGTCTTTGTAAGTCTTCATGATGATCTCCTTGGTCCTTTCTTCTTAACATCGTCTTTTCAACTCTAAATCTATAAGTCCTATGTAAACATTATATGTCTTTGTAAGAAACTTCAAGTTACATTTTAGAGGAGTTATATGAGAAAAGAATTTACAACCCAGAATTAACAGAAAAGGCAGAGTTTACACACCCTTTTTATAAAATAAATATCCAAAGAAAATTTTGACCATCCATAAGCTAGTCATACTAAAATCTAGTCCATATTCATCCTTAAGCTAACATAATCATATTATAAGCATGAAACAAAATAAGCATAGCCAATGTCACTTGGGGATCTTAAGTGTCATTTGCATAAACCTTCTCAAAAAAAATTGAGATGATTTATCAAAATCTTTAGTTATTGCAATTCTTTAATTAAAATATTTTTAATTAAATGTATAACTTTTAGAAAGATTGTCTTAAATTGCTTATTATCTAACTTTTAGGTTGTTTGTCTTAATTAAGATATTATCTAACTTTTAGATAACTTTGTCCTAATTTGGACAAATCATTATGCATTTCATATTTCCCAAACCATTTAGGAAGCATGTTTTCCAAAAACAACATTTTAAGAAATTAAATTGGATATTATCTAACTTTTAGGTTGTTTGTCTTAACTAGGACATTGTCTAACTTTTAGACAACTTTGTCTTAATATAGACAAACTATTTAATATGCAATATGTCCTAAACCATTTAGGAAAGTAGTTTCCAATCTTTAAAGGTCTTAGCAATTGAGCCATATTTAATTTAATTATGAAAACAATTTTCTTACATAATTAACATTTATTCTAACCACATCAAAACACATCCTACTCCAAGTAGGATAAATCATTTAAATTAAATATATTTTTCAATTAAACAATTTAATAAGTCCATGTTTATTATATTATCCAATTCATATCTTAAACAATTTAAGAAAATTAATACAATTGGATAATTAGGTATTTGATAATACGTAAGAGTTTTAATGGGACACAACCTCTCAAGGAGTCTTAGTCTAACTCGGAGTTTATGCCATGCGTAGCTATCTTAGCCATCCTAATCCAACTCAAACACTATTATCTTCCTCCCACTGAACTTTTAATAATACAATGAATTTGCAGCAACATCTTACTGCCATTGATGCTGCATCAAGGTCACACAAAGAAAGACAACATGCCACATCCATTACATAGAGATAATGCACCTAATATGGCTCGGAAGTGAAATGTTTTCAACACTGATTTTAACCTATTTTTCCAACAAGTATTATGAACTTTTCATGACACTTTCAAGGTGGAAAAACAAGAAAAAAAGTCACACTAACAACTCTAAAAATTTTAACACTATCAAAACACTGAAACAAAGCCATCCTAGCAATAATGAACACCAAAACATTGATAAATAACTCAAATATCAATTTAATTAGAAAGAAAACATATTTTAAACTGTTTAATATTGATAATAAACATGGATTAACATGATCAAAAATTAAAAAGAAAAAAGAAAAAATTTCTTTAATTTTTAATTCAAGAAATAGATCAAAACAACATCAAAATAACCTGGTAAGCTTAAGACAAGTTAGGACCTTAATCTAAATTAATTCAAGCAATTTTAATTAGTTATTTGAACACTTTCAAATATGATTAAGGCTAAAAATTACATGTTGTCCAAATTTGAAAAATTAAAGAAAAATAATTTTTCAAGAATTCTACCAAAAGTGAAAAATCACCAAATCAATACATAAATTAATCAAATTAATTATCACCAAAAACTGGCATCTAGACCACATGTAATCTATAAAGCTTAGGCTCAAATACCACTTAAATGTAATGTCAGGCTTAACATATCAATATAGGCAAAAAAATTTAATTAGAATTAAACATATGCAGTGGTATTAAACAAAAAAAATCACTCAGATTTTCATAGGATCTTAGAAGGAAATGTTCATGTGATCGAATAGCAATTTCAAAACACAGATATGACAAAAATCATACCTACTTAGAGACTTATAACTCTAAGTGTGTCGATCCCTCCATGAATGCACCATGGGTTGATTACTATAGTCTTTTTTCAAGGCTAAAAGCAGAACAAAAGTCCTACCTTTAATGATGATCCATATAAATGCCTATTAGAGCCTTCATGAGGTTCAGTGGTTTTGTAGTGCTATCTAGAAGGCTTCTCAAGCCTCAACCAAAAGACATATAGCCAACAAGTTTAGATCTAAAGTGATCCAAGAACAACTCCCATGCTTGTTACGCTGAAGAAGAGAAAAACAACTCCATAGGAAACTAACTATTTTTTTGCAAATACAAGCAAATGAATCTAAAAATCCTAATTTTTTATTCCAGTTGACTCCTTTAGGATAAAAAATTGATTTTCCATGTTTCATTGTGATCAAAAACACTTTCTATCACCTAGGATCCAAATCCATATAATCACACTTGGGGAAGCAAGGATTTCAGGATTTGGCCAATTTCACACAACTTTTTATGAAAAGCTAATCTCCAAATGTTAGAAAACTATTTTTCTATTTTCATTGTATAAGGAACAATTCAAGAACACTTAAAAAAATAATGAAAACTCAAAGAAAGCTTAGAGAAGCATAGGTGTTATGCCAAAACCTTTAAGAAAATCTAGGGTTAGCACTAAGGGTTTTCCTAATGCTTCTTATCAGCCAAAAAGCCTTAATAATGTATATATACATTGGGCTAGGTTAGGCTTGACTATTGAGTCAATTAAGCTCTTTACTAACGTCCTGAAAGGTGGCCCCACTTTGGAGTGTTTCTTGGAGCCTAATTAAAACTATTTTAATTAGCTTGTCCAAAATTGGGCTTTAGTATTATCTTATTAATATTTTAGCTCAATAGCACACCAATGATAGTTATTCAATGCTCCTAGTCTATTAGCAAGCCTGACTTAAAGTAGTTCACAAGTAAACTCTCTTGACTTGATAATTAAAGCTTTGGCCTAACCCTTTTAATTTACATATTAGATAATTTACTTCTTAATTAAATTTTCTAAACCAAGTAAAAACAATTTTTACTTCATGTAAATAATATTAAAATTAATTTAATAATCATTTAATAACTATTTAATTTTCTAAATATAATTATTTGGCCTTATTTTATATTATCCCTAAAACCAAGTCTATAAATACATATTATCTTGATAAGACATTTTTATCTTTATTGCCATATTGAGACATCTCTAATTAGATTTCATAAATCTTATTTATGTCTTAAATTATTCTTAATTGAACTTATTTAATTAAGTTATCCTTATTATACCTTTTATTTAATTAAGTCATACTCAATTTAATCCCAGTTTTAATCCAATAATCTTATTATGTGTGACCTATCAGGCTTCCACCATAATGGCAATCAATATAATTGCCTAGTTAAGTGTATTTATATTTATAGACCAAGATTGGTCTCTAGCAAAGGATCATGGCTAACCGATATGCGGGAAGAGTCAATATAACCTTTTTCAAGAAAGCTTTCAATAGCTAGTCTTTTAGTGTACTTAGGTCTTTTCACCATATACCTCAGAAAGATCATCAGCATGGTGCAGTGTCTACTCATTTATCAATCCATTTTAGTTCCTGTAACTTTTGGTTAACCTCATGAATTTAGATAAACAATTTCTTCTAAATTCATCATGCATTGGCCAACAACTTTATTAAGTTAACTGAAGCCAATAACATGTGAGATATGTCTCCAATGTCACTTGAAGTGGTGAATCCTCTTTGGATCACTCATTCATGCACCATATGATTCATGTCATACCCAACATAACCTACTTTAAATATCCATCTATTGTGGTCTAGTTTTAGATAAATCAAAGTATCAAACTTCTCATACAAGATGACCTGGCATCATAAGTCTGAGGACTAATACACACTACTGGCACATAAAAACATATTTCATAGACTCTTTAGTGACTTATACCAAATTGAGTCTCATGTAGGCCATGTTAAGGGAACTTGTTTTTCATAAAACAAGCTCCCATATGCTATCCCCAAATGTCTTTATATTTCAACTTCTATAAGATTGAAGCTTTACATATATCACATGTTTAGAGGCTTGGCATATGCTAGTCTTCGTGAATTGTCAATGCTCTCTCTTGATAATAGATGCTAGGAACATTTTTAGAAACATAGCTTTAATGCTTAAGGATCTTATCATCATAACTTATTACTAACTTTGCAGGGCCATTGTGTTTCACGAGCTTTATCAAATTGATGTTTGCATGATTGTCAATCAGACCACTAATATACAGGAAAACCTTGAATCACTAACATAAGTGATTGGTTTATGTTAGCTTTATTAGCTTTGAAGCAATCTCGATTTTGGTATAACAATAACCTAAGCACTAAATTAACTTGTACTCAATTGTTTCCAACTTAGTATTTTCCTTAAATTAAATTAAAAAAATATTTTTGAAAAATACTAATTAATTTATACTTCTCATTTTCTCAAAAATATATGTTCCAAATGTATATTTATACTTAGAATATTTTTTAGATATGTTTAATTCAAATTCAAGCCAAGAAAAATCATTTTACAAGGATTTTCAATTGATGTATTGATACAATTCATCAAAGTATCGATACAAAGCTTTAAACCCTTAAATGTATCGATACACATCACCATGTATCAATACAATATAGCAAGTATCGATACTCACCCTATAAGCATTGATATTGTTTGGCAGTAGCTAAGGTTTGGCTGAAACCTTTAAATGTATTGATACAAATGGCTCTATAACTCAACTTTCATATTATTACAATAGTTTGTAACGGTTGCATTTTTAAATTCATGCATCGATACTCTTGATATTGTATTGATACAACATCATGGGTTTGAATGGAAATAAGCATTTATAAAGGCTATAATGGCTTTCCACCAACCTCAATATAGCCCAATGTCTATAAACAATTTGAAGATATAAATAAAAGCTTCCAATAGTTAAAGGAGTAATGAGGTATCAAGATTACTCAAGCATTAAACATCAAAAGCTCAAAATCTTTAAAATCTTCATTCTTCTTGTATTCAATTTGTACTCTTTCTAGTTTATTTGTATCTTATCTATATTGTACTCAAATTGTAGGAAAAACTTACCTACTAGAGGTTCTAATTGTTTGCAAACACTTCATTCATGTCACAAAGAGGTTATGTGAAAATTAAGTAAAACCATTTAAAATTTTGGGTAAAATTCTTGAAGGGATTAAAAGGTTCTACCTAAGCCTCAAAAGATAGGGTTGTCAGGTTATATCTTAGCCTTAAAATTAACAATTTCATTAATGAATTATGGAATCACCTTGGCAAAAAGGTACCAAGAAAAGAAGACGTAGGCTCGAATTCAAAGACGAAACCTTTATATATTAATTGTTTGTTTTTTTTACTCTTAACTCTTTTTTACTTTCATTTTATTTCAACTTCTCGTAAAGATCAACTTGTGATTAAATTTTTAAAAGAACCAATTCACCTCTTCTTGGTTCAATCATTACTTTAAGCTAACAGTTTGCACTATTAACAATTATATGCCCTGTCTAATCTGATTGGCTCTAGGGCATATACCAACATCAAAAAGGGAATTTTATTTAGTTTTCAAGAAAAATATTTAAAAATTTCCAAAAAAAAATCTAGTATGCTGAAATGGCCTAAGTAGAATGTTGATTGCTAATTTCAAAAGTCCTAAACAGTAATGATTCAAAAAATCATAATGCCCTCATCTGACACATTTAGGGGTAAATAAGGTACTGTAGAAAAGGTGTTTTGATGTTTTTTAGGGGAAAATACCAAAAAAATTTTTTAAAAAAAAACTCTTTAGGTTTAAAAATAATTTTTCAAGTTGGAATCACAGTGCTGCTAATGCTAAAACAAGTGAAATTTCAAATTTAGCTATCCTAGTCACACATTGTGGTCTCAACCATGTGAATGTATATCATTTGGGGTCCATGGCAATTAAGTTTCGGATCGATTCAAAATCTCTAGGAATTGGGCCAGTTAATGATTTGTTATCCATGATATTTGATTAGCAACACTAGGACTCAAATCAATGCATTTTCATCAAACACTTTATAGATTTTATTTTTTAGGGCTGAAAGCATAATTTTTTAGGCTTTATTGGCCTTAAATCCAAGCATAATAACTTAATTTTTCCCCAATATTAAAACATTGATTTGTTAAAAACAATAGACCAAGATTAATCCTATTTACATAGGTTAATCTTAGACTAACTTGGGGTGAGTTTCTAAAAGAAGTTTTTGCACATCAACTTAATAAGCATTTTGATAAACATATCATGAAATAAACACCCATACACATGGCATTAACTAACTAAAACATGATCAAGCATCATCGAGAAGCATTTTAACAAACATATTATCACCAAGATGCAAGTAGTGTCATGAATAAACCATCCACATAAAGCAAGCATGAGACATGGCATATGGGTGGCATGAAAATAAAGCACAACATTAAGGTATTAGATCATGAATTAAAATGCTAGATATAAAAAATCATCAAGAATATTTAAACTAGATGCAAAAAAAAACATGTAATATTTGACATGAAAAATGTTAAAATATGTTAAGTTTGGATGCTATGTAAAACCCTATGAGAAACAAGTACTATCATCTCAAGTACTAAAAAAGATGTAAATCACCGTTAAAAGCATAAAGGATGAAACAACACACCTAAAGCCAAGCTTTTCCTCTTTCTTTCCTTATGCGTGGCCCATTTTTGCTTGAAGAAATGAACCTTGTTGCTTTTTTAATAAAAAATGTTGTTTTATTTTTTTGGCTCAGTTCATACCTTTTTTTTTTTGCTTTTCTTGACTTGTCACCCTTGACGTGAGCCTCCAGCCCAAAATCCCTTTCTTTAGCTTTCTTATTTTGCTTTAGGTGGTGTGAATGAAAGTTATAAAGATGAGTTAGCATATAATTTAGGTGGCTGCATAAGTGCTAGCTGTGCATGAAGTGGGGAATGAAATTTTTTTTTTTGGAAGAAGTGTAAGTGATGTGGCTGAGCATCGAAGTCAAATGGAAGCCAACTCTGGCTTTTTAAATAAGGCATTTGGCCAAAATAGACTACGATAAAAATTAGGGCATTTTGATCCTTTTGTTTTGTAATTGGATGAGTCATAGTACTAATAAAATGTGCTTACAATCTTTGAATTGGTCATAATACTTGAGAACCAAGTGGAGTTAGATTATCAAGAATGCCCCTTTAAACATTCCAATTTTCCTCAAACTATCCCACCATCTAGCTAATTGGGTCTTAAAAAATTCATTAACCTAAACCAATACGTCCAAAATTAATTAAATAATAAACGTATGGACCAAAATAATTTTAATAAAGGCCGACATGAATTTAAAATATTTAAAAATTTAGCCTAATATAATTAATAAAATAGGTCCCAAATAAGCTAATTAAGTATACAATGGGCCCTATTTTTTTATATATATTTTTTTTTATAAGGCCTAGCCCTAAATTAAGAACTTTATGACCTTAGCTTGGCTTGAAATGATTGGAATGAGATTTGGGTTTGGATGTTTGGCCTTGAAGATGCCCTAAAATGCTTGCATGAATGCACGGATAAAATTAGGTGTTTACAATGAACTTTCAAAAGGTATGTTGTATGAAGGAATATAAATGATCTATGGGTATTATAATTAATCTGACCATAGTATAGTGTTAATACATAGTGATAATTATAAACAAGGTTTCAAGGGGTGTATCAATGCTACTTTCTTTAATGATTTATTGATGTATAAAACTCGATGACACAATGCAATCCAATGATTAACTATGTGTTGTACTAGCAAAATCAATCTATTGAGCACCGAGTAGTTTATAACAAAATTATTAAACTTCTATAAATACTATCTATAGCAAGATGTTATAGAACAATTTGAGAATGAAGAAAAGAGAATAAAAGTCAAAAATGTTTTAATAACCATTTCTTCTAAAACTAGAGAAATATATATACATATATTATTACATATTTGTTGTAATAAACATATCTTGACCAAAAAGTATGTTTGCACAGATATAATTTGTCTACATTAATATGTTTGCTTAAAATAGACCTATAGTTTTCCTACAAACCTATTTGTTTAGACATCATTTATCTAACCAAATCTAACCTTTTAAATAGACATATATCTTTGTTCAAATATATCATATTTGAACAAATTTAATGGTTTGTAATAATCAGACAACTTTTTTATTTTTGTCTAAACCAGATGAAAAATAAAATTAATTAATTAAAATTTAATTACTAGTTATACCTACACTTGTTAGTATAAGATATTAATATTACTTTAACAATTAATATTAACTAGACCACTTAAAGCTTCAAAAAGTTTAGTCTTAGTCCTATTTGCACTTATGCCTAAATTACTAAGGACATGCACTTCTCTCTATTTAAAAAAAAGAAACATTATTTCCTTTGTTTTATTTTTTCAAATGTAAAATTCCATCCCATACAAACTTTGAAAAATGTTCAAGAGATAGAAAGACATTAACTAAATGAAAACCTTACTTGCATCGAAATGTTTAAAATACACTCTTTGAAATCCTTAGAATATAATTTTAAATTCTAATTATCAAACTGTTTCCTAAAAAGCATCTTTAATGATTACAAATTTATTATAAATTTGATTATTACTTTGTACACAAAATTTCATTAGCACTATTTAGTAGACTTGTCTCAACTTAAACTGGATTAGGTCTAGATAGGATTGTTGCAATTTAAGTGGTTCTAGTTCAATCCAAATTATTATTTAAGTGATATAAAATAATTTTATTTAAGCTAATTATGAAAAAAATGAATATTAATATAAAATAGTGTTTAATATATTTTAAACAATTAAATAAGATTTTCATATCTCAGAGCTTTGGTTTGGATCAAATCTTGAAAGGCAAAATTTTTTATATAGAAATAGCCAACCTAACTCATAAACACTTTTACTATTTAGTGATATCAACTGAGTATAAAAACTTCATAAAATATTTTTTATAATTAAAAATATCAAATTTATTTATTTTTTGTCATTTTCAAAGATGAAACAATAAAATAATTTGCAAATAGACAGGAGTAATCTTGCCAACCAACACTAGATTCATTAGTTGTGGATATGACATAATTATACAACAAGAATATGATAAAAATGTAGGACAATGGTCCAATATTTATGGAATAATTATCAGTTATGGTTAACCTCGAATTATTCTTTTAAGATAACTACAACAATAATCATTTAATTTATTTAATAATAAATTTATATATACCTTTTAATGATACACAAATCTCAACCATTCATTTGAATAATTGATGGATGTTCTAAATTAAAAATAGAGATAAAGTTAACTTGGTTATCTCGTTGCCCATTAGGGTCACTTATACATACATATTAAATTTCCATTAGAAAAGTCTAGGGTAACAGAAAGAAAGATATAGGGAGAGAAAGCAATTTACTTGTGGGGATTAAGATTTCAACCACATCATCTTCGTATTTTGCATAATCATGTGTGTTTTCAAAGGGTGAAAATTACATGTTCAAGATCTTTAAATATTAATTTTGATTGTTAGTATGTTTCATAAAAAACTAATTTTGATTGTTAGTATGTTTCATAATATTTATGCATCATATTTTACATGTGATATCATAGCCAAGTTGTTGAACATTTAGTTTTTCAATGAATTGTTTTCTATAGTATTTTGTTTCCTACATAATTTGGTTTTTACAAGAAATTAAAAAAAATAAAGGAAAACCATGTTTCTTATTTTAGGATTATAGAGATTAAATAACTTTCTCAAATATGTATTTATAATTTTACTATAGTTATTACAATAGCTATCATGTTTCTATGATGTTTTGTGTTTATATAGTTTATCAGTCACCATGTGGTGAACTAGAATGAATTAACGTATAAAGAAAAATAATTTACCATAATTCAATGAAATGTTTAGTGAAAATTAAGTGGTAGATGAATGTTCACTAGTCATAAGGTTTTAGATTTTTGTCCAAAGATTTATTATTATATGAATAATGAGCACTATTAAGACAAATTTTAATATTTTGATCAAATATGTTTGTATATCCAAAGATAGCATGTAAGTTTGATTTGAAATTTTAGTTATCTAATATTATTGATACTAACATTTAATTAATGTTTATTGATAGTATATCATATTTATCTACCCAAAGGGGAACTATGTTATGCTTAACTGTTATATTTGAATCCATGAAGTAAATGTATTTTGATTTTGACTATTCATGTATTATTCCAGTTGTTTAACTTCATTCAAATGCTCCATCTATTGTCATTTTTAATGGTTTACATTTGTTTTAATGGTGCTAATAAGTCATGTTTCATTTAAGTGCATTGGATCTTGACTTAACGTTATTAGAAGATGAACCTATTGCTATTACAAAATTTGAGTAGTGAGGACAAAAAGTTACATCGCAAGGCATAAAAATAGTCTAACAGATTAAGCCTTATGTTTTTGCGAATGGTTATCATCAGCAGCATTAAAACATCTATTCCACAAACAAAAAGTGCAAAAGAACACCTCAGGTTTATGGAAGAATGTTTTTATTCTAGAAAAATGTTACTAGTCGATGCCCTAATGGCACAACTTACAACTATATAGTTTGATGGGTTGAGAGGCATACAAAAGCACATTATTGAGATGAAAATATTGCAATAAGGCAAAATCCCTAAGGATGATAATGGATGTCTCATTCTTAATGTAATTTATTCTAAACTCATTGTCTCTTGAATACGAGTCTTTTAAATTAACTATAACATCATTAAGGGCAAGTGTAATATTAATGAATTAACTAAAATGTTGGTTCAAGAGGAAACAAGACTAAAAAATATTAAAGAAGTTTTCTTTAAACTCATGGGTCAAAAGCTGGTGAAGAGCTTAAAGTGAAACCCAACAAGTTTAAGAAAAAAAATGCCAACCAAGGATTCTCAAATTAATAAAAGATCAAATGGCACATAGGTGACACTTTTTGTAAGAAAGTAAGGCACTATCAACAAGATTGCAAGAAATTTAAGGGTTGGTTCGAAAGAAATGTAATCTCAATGCTTTTGTATGTTTCATATTAAACTTAAATGAAGTTCCACATAATACTTGGTGGCTTGATTCTAGTGCTACTACTCATGTAGGCAACGTAATGCAAGGATTCCTTATAATCCAAACTACAAACCCGACTAAAGATTTTTTTTTTTTATTCAAAGGGAATTGCATGAAAGCTCCTATTGAAGGCATAAGGACTTATTGTCTAGTCTTAGACTTTGACAATCATTTAGACGCATCTTATTACAAACTCTTTATGTACTATCAATGTCTACTAAGTATTTTAGTTTCTTTTCCAAAATTTGATATTTTTGGATTTGATGTTAGATTTGGACATAGTTTTTGAGTTTGTTTAAAATCACTAATTTTCTTAGTTATGATATTCTTATTGATGATTTATGCAATTTGAAACTTGATCATGATTTTGTTAAATCCTTATTGTTCATAGCAATGTTTGAATTAAGCATAGCATGCTAAATGAAAGTTATAAACATTTAGGTCATAAATTCAAAGAAAGGTTAAAAATTAGTAAAGAATGAGATTTTTGCAAAATCTAAATTTTATTAATTTTGACATAGGTGTGGATTGCAAAAGAAAGCAAACCAAACACAGTAAAAAAATTGCCAAAAAAAGTACCTAGCTTCTTAAAGTAACACCAATATATGTGGAACTTTTAATGCTCTATTCTTTGGTGACAAAAAGTATTTTATCACTTTTATCGATAATTTTTCACATTATAAATATGTCTACTTGCTTACTGAAAAATTTTAAGTAATGAATGTTCTTGGAGTATAGATGAATAAGGTTAAAAGGCAATTAGACTTGAAAATGAAAATCATAAAATCTAATAAAGGTGATGAATATTATGAGAAACATAATGAATCAAGACAAGTCCAGGTTTATTTGCAAAGTTCATAAAAAAAAAAGGTATAGGTGCGCAATACACTATGCCAAGCACACCTTAATAAAATGGTGTGACAAAAAGGAGTAGGTAGATATTGATGGATATGGTTAAGAGTATAATGAGCAACTCCTTATTATCTAAATCCTTATGGAGGTATACACTTAAATCACTATGTATTTATTAAACAAGGTTTGTAATAAGACACTCCTAAAAACTTTTTAAAACTGTGGACTAGAAGGAAACCTAGTCCAAGACATACACGTTTGGGATTTTCAAGTGAAAGTCAAAATTTATAATCCACATGAAAAAATGAGGATTCTTGAATAATTAATGATTACATTATCAATTACCCTAAGAAATCCTAAGGATTCAGATTTTATTGTCTAAACCATAACCTAAGAATAGTTGAAACTAGCAATGCTAGATTCCTTGAAAATATTGAAGTTAGTGCGAGTAATGAAAGCAAGTTATGGACATATAAGATATTAAGGTTGATGTTCTTTACATGTAAATGTCCTTGTTTCCTCACTCGTTTCAAATATTGTTTAAATTGTTGGAGAAAATTTTCAAAATGCTGAACAACATCTAAATAATGAAACTCTTCAAAAAGAAATTAACCCACACGGATCTTATCTAAATGAACTATAAGAAAACCCATTAAAAAATTTTCAAAAAGAAGAAAAATTAACTATTCCAAATGATTATGTGGTTATTTACAAGAGTCAAATTTTGATATTAGAATCAACAATGATTTTGTTTTTTTTTCACAAACCATAAAAAATAATGAATTTGAGAAATGGTTATATGCCATGAAAATTGAGTTAAAATCCATTAGAACAAACAAAGATTGATATCTTATTGATTGCCATAATGATATATATGAGTTAGGAATAGATGGGTCTTTAAGACCATAGGTGACTCAAGTAGCGATATTGAACGATATAAGGCAAATCCTGCTCCAAAGGGTTATACTTAGAGATGGGATTGATTATAGTGAGACATTCTCACCAATCTCAAAAAAAAAAAATAATTAAGAATTGTTATGCATTCGTGGCTTATTATGATTTAGAGTTACGCTAAGTGGATGTGAAAACAATCTTTCTTAATGGAAAACTTAAGGAAATAGTTTATATGAACTAATTTAAAGGTTGCTTTATAAAAAAAAAAAAAGGTGATATGATATGTAAGGTTAAAAACTCAATTTATGAACCTAAACAAGCTTATCAACAAGAGTGTATCATGTTCAATGATACTATAGCGACTTTTGCTTTTAAGAAAAGCCATTTAATGGTGCATATACCAAAAGATAATGGAAGCAAGTTTATCTTCTTATTTCTATATGTTAATGATATTTTACTTGCTACTAATGATTTAAGATATTGCATGAGATGAATAATTTTCTATCTAAGAATTTTTAAATGAGAAGCATGAAAGAGACATCTTACGTGATAGGAATTGAAATATCATGTGATGGATCACAATGACTATTAGGATTATTTAAAAAAGGATACATCTAAAGGATTTTAGAGAGATTTAATATGAACAACTATTCAACAAAATTATTCACATACGAAAAAGGGTATAGATTTATCACATTCAATATTCAAAGAATGGTGTAGAACATAAAAAAATGGAATCAATTCCATATGCTTCTGTTATGGCATTTAATGTAAGTAAAAACCTGTACAAGACCAAATATTAGCTTTATGGTCGAAATGCTTGGTAGGTACCAAAGTAACCCAGAATGGATCATTAGAACGCCTTAAAGTATGTTTCAAGGTACTTAAAAAGAACAAAGAATTACATGTTCATGTATAAGAAACCTAACCACCTAAAAGTGATTGGATATTTATATTTAAATTTTATCAGATGCCTTCACAATTGAACGTTTAAATTAGGTTATTTCTTTTTGTTAGTTGAAAGAGCAGTATCAGGGAAAAATGTTAAGCAATCTATCAATGCTTCATTCAATAAGAAAGCAAAGTTTATGGCATAGTTTAAAGCCATAACCCATGCATTATGGATGCAAAATTTTATTTCAAGGCTTGAGGTAGTTAACACTGTTACCAAGCCATTGAAAGTTTATTTTGATAATTCTGTAGCATTTTTTTCTCCAAGAAATAATAAATATTCAAAAGTTGCAAACATATGGAATCAAATTATTTGTCATTAAGGAAAAGGTTCAGAAACAAGGAGTGTCTATTGAATGGATTAGAATTGATCTCATGATTGTAGATCCATTAACTAAAGGTTGACAACCTAAAACATTTAAAGAATATGTACAAAAAATGGGTTGATTGTATTAACAAATAATGTGTTTAGCTCAATAATGTGTTTCTAGCATAAGCTAATTAATTTCCTATTTCTTATAATATGTGCACAAAATTTACTTTTTATGTTAATAGGAAAATCTTTATGAGATGGTATCGTAGACCATGATGGAATATAAATATTTCACTTATGCTACCTATTATGGTAAATTACAAGTATAGCAGCTTATGAAAGGAAGTGTATGACTCAAATAATGTACAACCACCATAACTTGCAATTGATGATTTATTATAACATGGTAATTATAATGAACATTATAGAGAGATTCGTTATTGTCATGCCCGCTATAATGTTATCGGATCATTGGACCAAATGGGAGAATGTAAGATAATGGTTTGATAAATAAGTATCAATTATGATTAATGGTCAGTTATTCTTTTAAGATAACTATCATAATGGTCATTTAATATTTTTAATAATAATATCTTTTAATGACAAAGAAATTTCAACCATTCATTTGGATACTTGAAGTGCATTCTAAATTAAAGATAGAGATAGAATTAAATCGGTCCTCTCCCTCTCCATTAAGGTTGCTCATACACACATATTCAGTTTCTATCAGAAAAAGCCATAAGTGACTAACAAAAGGATTAAAGGAGAAAAGATAATTTATTTATGGGAATTAAGGTTTTAACCATATCATCTTCACCTTTTGCTCAATTAGAGGGTAAGAATTATGCATTCAAGATCTTTAAATATTAAGTTCAACTGTCAATATGTTCAATGATATTTATGAATCACATTTCACAAAAAAATAAAATACGAGACAAATACAATACTTCACCATAGATGAATGTGTCGATCTATAAAAAATGAATTATTATTGTGTCAAAATCTATAAGATACCAATTACTACCATATCAAAATATGTATATATATATATATAACACTTTAAATACAATTACGATAAAAATAACTCAAACAATATATAAATACCTAAATAACCAAATTCTTTTTATGATTTTTATGGTGTGCAATATATTTGTACTAAAAAGAGGTAGGCCCAATAAGGTACAAACATATCTTTTCTATCACTTCCTCCTCTCACATCACATGTCGTGTTGATTTAAGCATGAATCATCAAAAATCTTCCATGCCTCATTTCAGAGGTTGTGCTCTCTAACAAACTACTTTCCTTTACTTCATTTTGTTAATTTCCTGCTCTTGCTACTGATCATTGCATGTCTAACAAACGTTATAAATTGAATTCCAAGCTTAACTCAATTACTCCATACAGTCATTTTAAAAAATGATCTTTAACAGAAGTGAAGTTTAAATCTTAACATCTACGATCTTTTTCCTATCCTAAATTATTAATTCCTTTGCACAAACAAATAAATAAATAAACATTATAAATTCATGTACTAATCATTTGGTTGCTTTAAATGCTATATTAGAGATCAAATAAAATATCTAAACAAAGAAAAAAAAACAAGGCTTTTAGTTGCATAAAGGAATATAAATGATCTAATGGGTATTACTTGAGGTGAGAAAATGAATACAAACTCAAAAATCATTCAAAAAAAACTCGAATTCAAATTTTTCCAAATCAAATTTGATAAAAAGTCAAAACCTGAACTCAAGGAAGCTTGAATCTGAATTGGCCCTAGCCTAAAATAGTTTAACCTAGAATGACCTAAATAAAAAAACCCAAACAAAAAAAATCTAAGCCTAAAAAAAAAACATAACGAAAGATTGATCCAAACTTGAACTTGAACTTGAACTTGAATTTGATACTAAAAATAAGACAGATCAAATTGTAATTAAATAATTTTTTATAAAACAAATACTTTAATTATCTGTTTTATTATAATATATTTTTACTAAATTTAAATTAATATATATTTTAAATATGATGATATAATAATTGCTTATAACTTTAACTTCTCTTATCTTGATGAATCCATCATCTGAAGATTTTAAACTCACGAGGATTTAGACCTAATAATATTTGACATGATTATATGAATTGATATGCATAAAATAAAACAAACATGACGTGACACAATAGACATAAATACATTATCAAAATCTATCTAATACAAATTATAAATATATCAAAATTGATATAAATATAGAAAAAACCTTAAACGTGATTATGACACGACAAAATATATGAATATATAAATTACCAGGTATATAAGGATTTTAGATATATGAAAATAAACTTGATATAAATTATTACTTATGCTTTGTCTATTTTACTTTATTTTATTTTATTTTATTTGTGCATGATATTTTTGTTAGTGGGTATGAGAACAGCAAATACAGCAAGTCCAAAAATGTGCTTAAGTTGGTTGGAGTTGACATTAGGCTTTAAAGCCCCATAATACAAAACCTAACCCAATAGTTCAACAAAAAAAAAAACTAAGCTCAATAAGCTCACTAGACATTCAATTCAATTAAAAAAAAAAACCTGACATAATTTAAGAGAAAAAACTTTTCCAAATTAAACTTGAATCATATAATCGAATCAAGTCCAGTCATAATATTATTACAAATTTCATGTGTCATTCACGTGTCATGTAATCATACCATAGATAAATATATCATGTTTATAAATTATTAACCACCTCATCTTCATTAGTGATTATTATTTAATATTTACTACTCAAATGGTAAATTATTAAATATTAAAATGTATACTATGTATATAAAGTAATTTTTAATCATAACTTTTCAAAAATTTTAGTCTTAAGTTAAGATTTGATTATTATAACAAATAATTAAGCAATATTGTCTTACACTCTTAAATCTTAGTCTTATATTCTTATTTATTATTCAAATATACTCATTTTTTATAATATAAATTATAATATATTTATATATTAAAATTTGAGCTCATCAAATATTTTAAATATCAATATGATTAATTTATAATATATCATATTTTTACAATAAATTATTTAACGAATTGGTTTTATATAATAAGTTATTTTTTTTGTGTTAACAAATATTGATTTTAATATATAAATATAATTAAAAAAATATAAGATCATAACCAAAGCTTATTTAAAAAAAATAAATAATTAAATATTTAAATTATGCAGAAGTAATTACATCTAATATAAAAAAAATAATGTAAATAATACATAAACCCAATTTTGAAGTAACTTGAAGTTGGAATAGTTAAAGCCTTAAAAACACGTGCCAAAAAATATTTTAACCCTAAATAATCCTACTCTGAAAAGACTTGAAACGCCCAATTGCTACCCATAGAAATTAAATCCAGCCGCAATGATAGTGGGACGTCAAACTAAATGGGAACGCTACCTGCGTTATTTGCTTCCACTAAACACTTGGTTTGCCCTCAAAAACCTCACGATAAGGGAAAACCATGCGCATTTACTCCAAGAATGAACCCACAATTTGACAAATTAATAGCCACTTGATGATGCATGCATACGCCCTTCACAACGCCCATAATCTGCTCTGCACTACTTGTTATGGGCTCTTTTGTGGAGAGACCATTGTCCTTTACAAAGCTGAGAACTTTTTGTCTTTTCTTACCCTCAAATTTCATATAAATTCTAGCACACAATTTAATGATAAATCAACAAATACTGCTTGGGGGTGGGG
>JBBYHL010000001.1:4331211-4344808 GCA_038381835.1 Adansonia madagascariensis | reverse complement strand
AGTGAGCTTGGTTAGTGCTTTTTTTAAGGTAAACTTGCTTGATCTACAATACAATCCTTTAAAAGGTAAAAGCAAAGCCAAATAGGGGAGATATAGATATGCATGACTGTATTATTGTATCTTGTTTGATTTTCAAACGTCAAAAAGAGAAACAGGACAGCCTCGCTATTTTCTCATGACTAGAAAATAATAATAATAATAAAAAAGAGGCGTCAGGGTCAATGCTCTGAATTGGTGGCTGGTTATGGTGGAAGTGACTTTCTTGGAAACCAGGATAAGTCAAATTTAGAAAAAAAGCAGATCCAGCTGATTTTGCTTGCTTTAAAGAAACGTTACAAACCATACAGAGAGATTCAAACAAAAAGGATAAGTATATGGTTCAATGCTTCCACAGTATTCAATGAGAGAGAAAAAGCGAAAGTGTCTGCCACTTAGAGTCATGAGATATATTTATATTTATAATCCATATTTATTGTAATTTAAATCTAAAAACCATTCACGTACAGAATGGTGATTGCAGCAAAGAACAAAACTAATGTATGCAGTCAGTCAAAGCAGCACGAGAAGCACTCAAAGCAAAGAAAAATGTCTTTTTTCTCCTTTTTTTTTTTTCCTTTTCTTTCGTTTATTTGCGGTTTTCTGAGCAAGCTTTGAGAAAGGACCAAGAATTTTAAAGAAAGGCGGCATGGGACTGGGAGACTTCTCCATCAAAGACACTACAGTGCACATGACTTGCGTGTGTCGGTCTCCAATGTAGAAAAATCTGAAAATAATCTGACATATTGCATGGTGTCACATTACCCAACTCTTTCTTTCTTTTCTTTTTTGTGACGACGATCAACATTTCACGACGTCGAGCTAACTTGGGAACAAAATGGGAACCCTTTTGTTTTATTATTATTATTATTATTACTACTACTAGCATTTGTTTATTGCCTTCATGACTCACATGGCCCAAAAATCTAAAAAAAAAAACAGAAAAAGGATCACGAAGCTGATCACTTTCAATTCATTGCTTCGGATTTGCCATCTGCCATTTCTGTTTTTTTACCTTTTTGCAGGAATATTGGAGCAATATAACTACAAATTGTTGAGCCTTTCTAAGTTTTATATAATAATTAAAATGGTTCATATTCCAGCTTTTAATTTTATTTAAGATAAGAAATGATTACATCACACGCATTGTAAATAATTTTTAACTACACTTACTTTGGTACTAAGATATATATATATATATATTTACAAAGTGATCTAGTCTAAGGAGGAGGAAAAATTACATTATACTATAATTCAAATCTTAAATTTATTTAATGTCACAAATTAAAATTAATTTTACAAATCAATTGTATTAATTTTTGGATTCATAATAAGATTAATTTTCAATTTTGGGTTGAAAATTGATCATGAGAGGAATGGAGAATAAGTCTAAAGACATGTAAGACTAATTAAAGATCATGTTTCTGAAGAGTTTTTCCTGTTCCACTTTTACTTTTCGTTTTCAACAAGTTATGATTATTGCCCTTCATTTACTGGTTTTTAATTTCTTGTGAAATTAGATCTGCATGTTTATACAACCAAGAAGACTTCGTAATGCATGGCGCAAGTTTAGCTGCCATGGATAGGTATGTTTACAAGGAAAAATAGTGCCAGTACTCCTCCATTGTCGATTTGTCATAGCCCCTATATACAAGGGAATCTTTAGTTAATTCAACTTTCAAAAAATTAGAAAAAAAAGATATAATAATTACCTCATTTTCTCACCCTTAATTACATCAATTTTGCAGCTCCAACTACTATTCCTGAAACTTTTATATATAGTATATTTACATTTTAAATGAATTTTTTTTGATAAATTATTTTGAATATGAATTTAGACTTTAGTTTAATTTTGCATTCGCCTTTTAAAAATAAAATTTAATAAGAGAGTTTGAATTTCAATCTTAATATTTATAATTTATTTTATTCTTAAATTATAATTTTAAAAATATTGATACGAATAAGATTAAAAATAGCGGGTAGGGGAATCGGCGATTTAATCAGAACCTTTCAATAATTAAATTTATTTTTTATGCTAAGCATCCTCAGCTGCAGATTCATGCATAATGGATCCAGTCTTTGCAGCCTATGACATAGACGATTGAATGTGTATCTCTATACGTTTCCGGTTCACCAATTTCATATGCTTCCACGTTTTAAAAGTGATTTTTTTTTTCAATTAATTGTTAATTGTTACAAGCATTCATAAATTAATGGCTGCTGCACAAAGCTACAGTACAACAAGTTTAATTTGCTGTGAACCAGACTGTACCAGTTATAGCCATGAATACTCAACACACTCTCCGGTCAAGGTGCTTATTCCGTCGCATATGTCTATCCGTCTTACTCTTGCACTTACATGAATTTAAGTTGCTGCGTGTGTATATATATATGTATAGTATGAGATTGGAAACGTTACGCATTAATAATTTAATGCTCAACATTTTCCAGTCAAGATGCATGTATATTTATAGTCAAAAAATGCATATAGATAAGCTATATATTGTTAAGATGTTATAATCATTTCAGCTCATACCTGAATCATGCAATAGTCATTTGAACAATTCGAGCAGTTATGAAATCTTAAAAGATAACTTTTTTTTTTTTCCCGAAATGTGATGAGAGAGGCGTTAGGTTGGTCCTTGAAGACCGTTCTGCAGTGAATGGTCTTTTAGCCATTCAAGTCTCAAATTGTGGGCAACTGTGTGGGCATAGAAAGTCTCACTCAATTCACAAGATACGACTTTTAAAATGTATATTGGTGGGTCACATGAGGATGGGGCCTTATACGACTTTTAAAATGTATATTGGTGGGTCACATGAGGATGGGGCCTTACCCCTCAGCTAGGTGCAGCCTCGGTGGTCTAACAAAACCAAATCCTTAAGTCACCGTCTCGTCTCTTTCAAAGTCTACCCATTAATAAAACAACTCAAATTGCAACGGCTTTGCTAGTTCTAGACTAGTCCTAGTCTTCTCCCATGAAAAAATGCCGTTTTCCTTAACAAGGAAGTTGCTTATCTCAATCTAACAAAAAAGTTTTGAGTTTTAATTCTCAGATCTATTAAATAATTCTTTTTGAGAATGACAATTAAATTAAGTTTTAAATTTCTCAGTCTAATATATAAATATGAATATGTGCATGTATATATATATATATATATATATGTGATCTTGAATGGTCAATATCTTCGGTTGGTTAGTTGAATGGTTTTTGAAGGATTAGGTTGAGAAGTTTGAGATGGTATTTGAAACAAACAAGGAAAATAAAAGATGTTTTAGTTAATGATGAGAAAATTAAATGGATCCTTGATTCAGGGGGGGTTTGCGTCAATGCATGCTTAATAAGGCATGTAGAAAAACAGGCCCACCTGCCCGTATTGAAAATATTTTGGCGCAATTGATGTGCTTCCCAGAAATGAAAGCTCAATCAATGCATTTTCAATCAAACTTTGGTGTCTTGAGAATTTAGAACAATCAAAACAACATTTGTCAGAATTCTCATTCCCCTCTTTCTAAGTCACTTCACTACAAAACAGTTTTCAAGCAGTTTGAAAATGTTTACATTAAAATTTAAAATTTAAATTCATTAATTTATACTATAATTTTTAAAATATAATATTAAATGATTTTGAAATTTAAATATATTAATATTTGTAATTTGTAATTTTTAATTTACAATTTCTTTTGTAAAAAAAAAAATGCTTTTAAGTCGTAACAAATACATGCTTGAAAGGAGTGTCAGTTTGATTTCACCTTCCGCGTTAATAAAATAGTGCGTTAACAACCACTTTTTTTGTTTGTCAATTTCCATTAAGCTGTTTGTCCATTGTTGTTATACTAACCTCTAATTAAGTAATGACCGTGTTTCCTACACAAGAAAGGGTTAAATCGATGTCAGATTGAAAACACGGAAAAGCTAGAAAAGCTTGGTTGCCCTTTCTCTATGCTTGATAGTTTTTAGCCTTAGATGCGTCACTGAAAGCACAACTTTTGAAGTGGGGACGGCCTCCATTATGGGAAGTAAGGAGAGCGAAGAACCCCAAGATTGTGTCTACATCAGAATCACTTTGCCAAAAGCAAAAGAAAAGCAAAGAGAAGCAGTTGGGAAGCTGCAGTAAAACTTCGCACCAAATACGAGAATGAACGTTGGATTTTTGCAAACACCCCAAACCCTCTCTCCTCCCAAAAAATAAAAATAAAAATCCCATTATTATTTTAAACAATAGTAGCTTGGTCAATACTAGCAGGTAGCTAGGAACTTGGGTTTTATTTGGCCAAAAAGTTGGGGACTTAGGGTTGATCTTTGTGTTTTCACAAATTTCACGTGGCCTACGCCAAAGGATACAGAAGAGCCGAGCAGGCAGGCAGACAGTCAATGGGGTGATTGATTGGAAGGAGAGGGGATTCGAATAGGAATAGGATTCATGGGGTCAGGCATGGTTGGTGGGCAGCACATGGGGGCCATCCCCCCGACTCCATATGTGCCATTGGTGATTGGTCCCTCGCCATATGTTTCCACTCAGCTTCCTCCTTGAATCCAAACGGAAACCAAGCTTTCAAATTAAAGATTGCCGCATTTTATTTCCCTCAGTAGTACTAGTATTTGATAAGTACATGTAAATATGACAGTATTTTAACAAAAAACAACGCCTAGGGAACCGTGTTTCTCTAACCAGGATATTTCCATGGACTTTTCTCACTCTTAATTTCTCTCTACATGTTGGACGATCCTTTCTAATCTTGCTGACATTGGACAAATTTTCCGAGATTTAGGATCCATTGCAAGTTAGCAATTAACCCCATCAAAATTGTGGGGTCTAAGGTCTAATCTTTCATAGACTAGGGCTGTTGAAACTTGAAACTGCTCATCTTATATTGAAAATGGCCATTGGTAACTTAACGTGTCATGGGTCGAGATTTAAATTTTAAGCATACATGACATATACTTTCGAGCCGTATGGATGTATAATATTGGAGAGAGATTATCTTCTCGGGTAAGAATTCCGGATTCTGTTTGCCAAGTCCGGAACAATTTTAATTGACTCTGCTTTGATTTACTTTTACAAATAATTCCTCGGACAATGCAAATTATTTGCCATCTTTATTTGATAATCTTCAGAAACTCACACAGCTCTATCATTTAGAAGATTTATGAATAGATTTATCGCTACGACCCTTCAATCTATCGAATTCGAAGATGAGTGAAAAACTCGATGGGTGATAAATCAGAAACCCACCCAAATCCATACTTTTAATTGGATTCTCCGAAAGCTAGTTTAAATCCTTGTTGATTTCACCATTAATTCTAACTCTATTTAATAGATTGTTGCAATAAAAGAAAGGAGAATCGAATTTAGAATTATATGCATGAACTGCCTAAACTTATAATTAATTAAATACTTTAATCATTAATAATTATGATCTGCAATCTGCATGATAATTAAAGTGTTCTTTCTCTTTCTTTTACCTCTATTGATGTTAATAACAGCAAATAATTGAAAGCGTACCAAAAGGATTGAATACACAATAATAAAAAAAAAAAGATATATATATATATAGAGAGAGAGAGAGAGAGAGAATTTTTTTATTATTTTTAAATTGGAACTCAATTACGCGAGAAACTTAGGCGTTATTTTCTAAAAGCATTACATTTATAATTTTTTATTATAATATTATAATTATTCAATTATAATAAAAAATTATATAAGAGTATACTATTTATAAATATAAATTTTATATAATTTTTTAAATAAATTTAATATAATTTTAAATATTAATTAATTAATTATAATAAAATTACTATAAATGATATGTTTACAGTAAACCCTATAATTTGATTTAATTGTTTATAGAAATCTTGTGTTTTTATTTCAATGGTTTTATCCTCACAAAGTAAAACTTCATTTAGATTGTCAAGCAAAATTTATCTATACCCTTAGTTATAACACAAAACCAAAGCTACCTTGTAGGAGTGGACCTTTTCTTTTTTTATGTACTTTCTCAAATTAAAGGCAGGGAGAAAAAAGAAAATTTGCAAACCCAAATTAAAATAATTAAATATAAAAAGATTTTTAAACTAAAATTAAATAATCATTCTCAATCTTTATTGTTTAATTGTAATCAGATGGATCTTTAAATATCTGCTTTTACCTAATTGAATCTCTAATTAATTAACGATTGCAACCGGTTTTTATTGATTGAAAGCTCCAATCGGGTTGAAAGAAGATGTTTGACTGCTAAATTGGATTAAAATATATGTTAACTAAGCGGCAAGCACCCAGTAATTCCCCCCGGATTCCAGGTCTATCTTTTTGTGTGTTTAAAAGCTAAACTATGACTTGGCAAACTTAATTGTGAATTAGATTAAGACTAACCATATAAATAAGAGTGCTTAATATGGTACAATGTCAGTGACAGATTGATAGAAAACGAAATCTCAATGACATTTAATTACAAAATGTTATAAATTTATATATTCTCCAAAAGAAAATCAATAAAGGAAATATTATAAGAATATTATTCTTTCTCTGTCTCTCTGTGTCTAAAATAATAATAAAAAGAAATCTGACCAATTCAGGGAGTTTTATCTTTCTTTTATTCACCCAATTAAATGAATAAATTAATCCACTTTGGAATTGAATTTTCTTTTTTCTTTTTTCTAGAGAAAATAAACAAACAAACAAAAACGCTTCTGTAATCTCTGACCCGATAGTTTAGTCACAAAATCTGCATGTGTACGTCGTTTGCTTTGCTTTGCTTTCCCCTCCTTCTTTAATGTCCTTTTTTTACGTTTATTATCAGAGAAAAATGTGGCATCAAATAGTACCCTATTTCTACGTTATATATATATATATATACATATATATCTCTCTCTCTCTTCTTTTTATTTTTTAAAATTATATATATATATATATATGCACACATACATTCAAACCTCTGACCTCATCATCTCTCTTATAAATATGCACCACCACCCTCTACCTTTTCTGTTTTCTTTGGTTTATTTGATCTAAATGAGAAGAGCCCATTTGAGTTTTTTATCTGATATGTGGTAAAGGAAAGATATTTGAGGGGAAAAAAGATTTGCTTTGTTGGTTTTGTTCTTTTGAGGGTTGTTGGTTGGTTGTAGTTGAAGAAAACGAGAAAATGGCCATTCAGGCGCAGTTGTATTCAGATAATATTGGGTTTCCATTGTGCGGTTCCCACGATTGGATCGACAATGGTTGTGTCGGCAATGGCGAGTTTAATCAATTCTGTTTCGGTTTTCAAAGAAAACCGCAGCTACAACAACTACAAGAACAGCAACATTTGCAGCAGCAGGTTCAAAATCACCAGCCATGGAATCAAAGTCTTGGCTTTGACAACAGCAACTATCGTGAATCAATGGTGTACTGCCAAACCATGGTTTCACAAGTTGAGAAGCAAAGACATGATATTGATCAGTTCATCAGATCACAGGTTAGAACCCCCAAAAAGAAGAAAAAAAGGCAATCTTTATTCTGATTTGTCTTTATAGATCATTTCTTTAATTATTTTGATTACTGGGTTCTTCATTGTTGATGTTTATCTCTCCACTTTTATTCAGAATGAGAGATTGAGATTGTTACTGCAAGAGCAAAGAAAGCAACAATTTGCAGTATTGGCAAAGAAAATAGAATCCAAGGCATCAGTTTTACTCAGACAAAAAGATGAAGAGATAGCGAAAGCAACGAATAAAACAATGGAGCTACAAAATCTGTTGAAGAAACTTGAGATGGAGAACCAAGCATGGCAAAGAGTGGCACAAGAAAACGAAGCAATGGTAGTGTCTTTAAACAACACGCTTGAACAACTTCGGGAACAACAAGCTTGTCGTTGTCTTAACAATGGAGTCGATGATGCAGAATCATGCTGTGATGAAGTGAACAGGGAAGGGACAGAAACAGGGGAAAACAGAGGATTTGCAGGCCTTGTGGCTGCTGCTGATGATGGACAAGAACAAGAGGAAAGATCAAGAAAGAAAACGACAACAATGGTTTGCAAATGTTGCAATTCTCGAAGTTCGTGTATTTTGTTCCTTCCTTGCAGACATCTTTGTTCATGCAAGGATTGTGCAGCTTTTGTTGATTCTTGCCCCGTTTGTAGAACAGAAAAGAAAGCCATCATAGAAGCCTTGATTTCTTAGGCAGAGGAGCAAAAGCTTTCCGGTAGAAGTGAAAAAGAAAAAAAAAAAAAAGAAGATAAAAACAGAAAATATGATGATGATGATGATGATGGATGAACATAACCCATGTGGATGCTACACGTTAGGTCTCTCTTTTTTTATTATTCAAATTGCAGTTTTTTGCCTTTCTAGGTACTCTGGGATTTAGATTCAACGTCATTTGAAACAAGAAGAAAAAAAAAAAGAAAATCAAATGAAACTGAAATTTCACAGGAATCGGACAGCACCCCTTTTTTTTTTTTTTTTTTTCCATTCCTGGAGTTATCACCTGACCCTTTTATAGGCAGTTTGATTTGATTATTCATAATCTGAAATTATGGCAATTATTTTTGGCACTGGCATTTGGCAGTGACACCGAAGAAGAATGAAAGCTATATGTCAGATTTGAAACCGACCCCTCTCAGTCCCACTATTCAGCCCTCACATAATAGAAAAAGGCCAGATTTTTGCATAGGTTTTTTTTTTTTAATGCAATACTTAATTCTAGATATTTCCATTCTATTTGTTCTTATCTTATCTTTTTATTTTTATTCCAATCTTTTTGGGTTTTCTTTTGAGAAAGTATAATATGAGATTTTCTAAGGGAAAAAAAATTGTAGCCAAGTTCAAGCGATTATCATACGATTTTATTAGATTGTTTTTCTTTTAATATTATTGGCATTGTTATGTAAATGCAATTTATAATTAATGGTTGAATCTTATTAACACTAATAATGATATTATTGAATTACAAAGCAACAACGGAATTTTATTTTTGTATACTGTTGCTATAATCTGTCTAAGCTTGCTCATAACCTATTTAAAGATCATATTATTTGTTTAATTTAATAGATTCAATCCAAATTAAATCCGGATCTGAGATAATAGCAGAAATTATGGCCCCACAAACATGAAATTCTAACCATAATAAATGAAATTTCCAATCAGCTTTAACTAATAAAAAAACAAAATAAGGTAAAGGATAAAGATTTTGACTGAGACCAAAAAAGATGCAGGACAGATGAAATTTTGCTGTAAAACAAATCTGAATAATCCTTTATTTCTAACGTCTTCCCTAATGCTAAAGAAGCTCAAGTCGATTGCATATCTGGATGCTGGCAGGTCAGATAGATCAATGGAGACTATATCCCAAAAATTGGCTTACGATAATGGCAATACCAAGAGCAATTGCTATAATGGAAGAAGCCCAAGTAAGTTTTTCAGTAATTCTGGGCACCTATCCGTTGATGCTTGCCAGAATGAGCCTATAAACACCGTATAGCTTCCCATTTACACTACAGTTCCAAGCCAGAACATAACAAGGAATGCAGCACTGGCCAAGCGAGATGGCAGTGCAACTTTTTTGCATCCTGCTGCAACCCGTGAACGATCCCAGTGCTGAAAGTAGCAAAGCCGATGTTTTTTTGCAACTGCTGGGTTTTCAAGTGTCTCGTAAACGCTAACATCACACTCCCCATTTTCTAAGGCAACACAAGGAGCAGGAACTTCTGAAGCTTCCCTTATGCCCATAGCGCCAATAACGAGCAATGTTCAGCCCACCACCGTTATACCCCAAGTCCGGATAACTTCAGTGTGGAGGCGATCCTTTAGAAAGTACAAATCGCAAACCAAAGACTACTTGACCAGCATCATGGCCACAGCCCCCAGAGCTCCAACAACAGCACTTCCCATTCGAGTCAAGCCAACTGATAGCGGATCCAAAGCTGCAAGGTGGTCAGGCCCTGAAAAGGTGTGTAAGCAACCAGCAAAGAAGCCAGTCCATGCACTACTTAGTAATTCAGCTCGGATTACTCTGCCCCCAACCGCAGCAGCTGCAGTTCCACCGCCGGTTTGAGAGGCAATATGAAAGGATGCAAAAGCTGCTGGTGCAAAAATTGGTTGAATTAAGACATGATAATTGCAGAGAGAGCAACAAACATCCCATCTGTGATTGCCTGAAACATGTGTAGAATAGAAAAAAAAAATGTTTGTACCCTTTGTCAATAAAGAGGACAACACTTTGTTCAATTTCCACGAAGAATTTTATTCCTAATGAACTGCAAACTACGCCGACTAGTGACTCTGATATAATGCATAAAAAAATGCCAAACAATGCCTGAGATTACAGGGATGTGCACAATAAATGAAATCTATTCGTAATTTATCCCACATTAATCAGCAATAGCGGAGAATGCAAAAACTCCAAATGCATGAGTTCCGTCACCTTGCAAATGCGTGCACAAATATGATGTCTAATTTGGAATCCATATATGTATGCACTCATACATATCTCCAGTAACTAGAACCAACAGATGAACTAATACAAACTCAATATCCAGTTCCCAGGTAATTTCAAATTCTTCACATTTTACGTTGCTCGGTTAATCATCAAGTTATACACCAAATACTGTAATAACATAATAAAATTCAGATGGAATGATCACTACCTCATCATCACTACTCCCCCCATATATATATATATATATATTTTCTTTTCTTTTCTTTTTTTGGGTCAAACATAGAATAAGCAGAACTTTATCTTTATGGATGTAAAATTCCTTCATCCTATAGCCATGAATCCTTTAATTAAATATTTGACCAACTCAACTATTAATTTTTAAGTCTAAGAAGCTTTAAAAACTAGAATCAAAAACCGATAAAGTTCTGCTATTCTTATGCTCAATTTTCTCAAATTATTGCTTTTCTCCTAAATAAATTACGAAACAATTAAAATAAAGTTGAAACAAAGAAAAACAAAAGGCTCTGAAAAAGCCTCCATTTTCTTTTTTTTTTTTTTTAATCAACAGCAATAATTTCACTTAAAACTTGCACAAATATCATACCTTTCTATGGGAAGAAGCCGCAATTGCGATATGCTTGAGGAAAATGGAACTGGAACTGGGTGTTTACCCATTTGCTAAGTCATCTCGAGGAGAAACGAGTAAAGGCAATTCATTGCTTGGATTAGATTGAACATAAGAAAACTGAGATGGGTTATCGGTCTTGCATGAAATTGAGACGACTCGCCTGAGTTGCGGCGGTTGAGTGAGGGAAGCACGTCGAAAGAGAAAAGGAAAGGGCTTTCGAGAGATTTCCAAAAGGGTTGGTGAAAACGAGTATAGAAGCCTTTCCATGTCTTCCGTTTGTTTGAAGATAAGAGCATTGGCAGCGAGAAACAAGAAATGTTAACTGAAAATTGAAAATGGATATTATATTAGTTTAAAATTTTAAATTTCTTCTTGCTTATTATTTATCCAACTAATTTTGACTCACAGGTTTGGTCGTTAGAATTTAATTCATTTACAGCACGTTTGGTTGGGGGGAACGGAATAGTCATTCCCCCTGATTCAATGATAAACAGTGATGTTAAAGTTTGGTTCATTGAATGACATATAGCATGGAATTGCTATTCAGGGATTATTCACCAAAAGTGTGGAATAGCCATTTAGAACTCTTGATAAAGAACGGCTATTACGGGTCACTTTGGAATAGCGATTTTTTTTTTCTGATCATTCTACCCTTAAATGTTTTTGCTTAATTTCAGTCTTTTCTGATCTAACGAGAGAGAAAATCCTTCAGATAAGCTTCAGTCAAAAATCTTGTAGCCAAATCTAAGAAAATAAAATCAAAATATACAAATCCAGCATCACATCTTCAGAAAATATCTGAAGAACCAACACAGTAAATTGAAACAGCAAAGAAAAAAAAGAAGAGAGAACTTGGAAGATGGAAGAGTGAGAAACTTTCTCTCTCTTCAGGATAGGCTATTTTGAGAGAGATTTAGGTCTTCGTTCTTTTGGGAGGAGGAGGTGAACATAAAGAGAGTGAACATATCCGAGAATGGAAGCAGCCGGAGCGGAGGCGGACGGCCAAAAATGGGTTGAACTTTCTGAAATTTTTTGTAGATCTGGGATTTTTCAGACATTTTTAGGGAAAACGAACTTGAAAACATGAAATAGGAGATGAAGATGGAGATTTGACGTAAAAAATGAATAAATTTCGGTGGACTGCCTGTGGCCGACGGCGGCACTGGCACGGGATGGGCGGCTGGTCGTCGGAAACTGGAGATATTAATGGTTTTTCTGGAAAAATGAAAGAAGCTGCTGAACGTTTAGGATAAATAGATAGAGAAGAAGAACGTTAGAGAGAGAACGGTACGGGAGGAAACGAGAGCAGAGAGCAAATTTATAGTATTTAGATGAAAAAGAAATTAATTAAAAATATTTTATTTATATTTTTAAATATATTTAAATGGAATTAAATGTATTATTTAATGTTATTATAAAAATATTTAATATATTATTAAATATGATTAACTCATTGTTAAACTATTTGTAATATATTATTAAATGTTATTATTAAAATAGGTTTAATATATTAGTAAATAATATTAACTATATCATTAAAACATTAAAATATATTATTAAATATTATTCAAATCATTAGTTATAGTATATTATAAAATATTAAATAAAAATATTTTATTAAGATATTAATTTATATTATTAACATTTAAATAAAATTATTAAAATAAAAATATAGTATTATGATATTATTAAATATTATTAAATTTAATTATATCATTGAGGTACTATTTACTTAAATCAAAAGTAAAAATAATCAATTTATATCTATTTATTATATATTCTTCAATATTATTTTTACCAATCAACCAACATAATACTATTTTTTTCTTATTCAATTCAATTAATCAAACTATATGACATATATTTCATTTTTATTTTATTTTTATCGAATAATTATTTTATTATTTTATTTTATTTTTACGAACTAAACCTGACGTTGATTCTTTCTTTACGTAGAGGAGTCAATAACGGTGAAATTAGTTTCTCAAAAAAAGTAAATAAATAAAATCAGCTATTATATTAAAACTACGAAATTTAATCAAATAAAGTAAGGTAATCTTACTCTCGAATTAATTTAGAAACACAAACACTAAAAATATAGTTGTTAAGTAAACTCTAAACACCATTGCACGAATCTGGAAATTGGTTCAAACTTAAAAAAAAAAAAATAATACAAAGACATGTTTTAATTAATATATATTTATAGTAATACTTTACATTTATTAACAAAATCTTTCAAATGTAAGTGTGGTATATTATATAAATAATATCTATTTGTAGATCATACATCATTAATTTTTTTAAAATATTCGAATTCAAACTCGTTTGATTTATTTAAAATAAAAATTTATTTATTTATTATTTATTTGTTATCATTAAATATTTAAATTCGTTAAATATATAAATTTATTAAATTAATTTAAAAAAAATAAGAATAAAAAATTAAATATATAAATTGATATCAAATTTAAAAAATTGAATCTATTAACTATAAAATAAAATAAATTTAAA
>JBBYHL010000001.1:4303902-4328503 GCA_038381835.1 Adansonia madagascariensis | reverse complement strand
TTCCACATGCTTTGTTTCTAACTAATATAAATATTAAAGTTATATAATATGAAAATAGTTAAAATATATCAAAATAAAATAAATATAAAATATTTATATAATACAAAATTTATAAATATATAAAATATTTATATAAATATTTAATTATTTAGATATAAAAACGGTAGATAAAAGTATAGCCAAGGCGTGCCATGACTACGCATGAGTCCTACTCAGAGATAAGTAGCTCTCAGAAGGTCTCGCACTATCACTCACAGCCACTGCCATCGATCCCACCTCTCCCACCACAACTTTTCTTTCTCTTATAAAAAGACAGTAGCTTTTCTCCTCTATTTATTCGCCTAGCTCTCCATTCTCCAACAATGAAAATTTTCATTAAAAATTGATAATTCGGAACCAATATTTATTCCAAAATTACCCTTTGCTTATCCAAAAATGCACTACTTTCTCCTACCCTTGAGACCAGTTTTAAAAGGGAGTGAGCCAAGAGAGCACATTCAGGTAAACTCTCAGCGAAAGAACACAAGCTGAAAAAGCTTGAGCCTTTGAAAGCACAATGAGAGGTTTTTTATTTTTATTTATTTATTTATTTTTTGCTTTCAGTGAAAGAAAGAAAGAAAATGTCGAAGGAAGTGAGTGAAGGACAGAGCAGGAAGGACTATGTGGACCCTCCACCAGCACCGCTGGTTGACATGGAAGAGCTAAAGCTCTGGTCTTTTTACAGAGCCCTCATAGCTGAGTTCATAGCCACTCTCCTTTTCCTCTACGTTACCATAGCCACTGTAATTGGCCACAAGAAACAACATGATGCATGTGATGGAGTTGGTCTGTTGGGTATTGCATGGGCTTTCGGTGGCATGATATTCATTCTTGTTTACTGCACTGCCGGTGTCTCAGGTAAAGAAAAATGAAAAAAAGAAACTTTTAAACTCAAATAACAAGTGTCCAGTTATTGATTTAGATGTTTTTCTTAAGGGTTTTAGGTTGTTTTGGTTACAGGTGGTCACATTAACCCTGCAGTGACTTTCGGGTTGTTTTTAGCCCGTAAGGTGTCACTGATCAGGGCTGTTGCATACATGGCAGCTCAGTGCTTGGGCGCAATCTGTGGAGTTGGGTTGGTTAAAGCTTTCATGAAACACGAGTACAATTCCCTTGGTGGTGGTGCTAACTCTGTGGCTCCTGGCTTAAACAAAGGAACTGCTTTAGGAGCTGAGATCATTGGCACTTTCGTGCTTGTCTACACAGTTTTCTCAGCCACTGACCCTAAGAGGAACGCCCGTGACTCCCACGTCCCTGTGAGTAACTTCTTATCGGTTGTCTCCCATATTTTTATGCCATTTCCTTACTAGCTATTTTCCTTTTTGTCGAGCGTAGGTGTTGGCCCCTCTTCCTATCGGGTTCGCTGTGTTCATGGTTCACTTGGCTACCATCCCCATCACTGGCACTGGTATTAACCCCGCTAGGAGTTTGGGTGCTGCTGTTATCTACAACAACGATAAAGCCTGGGATGACCATGTAAGTTCCTTATATACTTCACATTTTTTACTGTGTTTCACTGCAAAAACTGAGTTTCTCGTTTAACCCTGGGTAATGTTGTGATGGACAGTGGATTTTCTGGCTTGGTCCTTTTGTTGGGGCTCTTGCAGCAGCTGCTTACCATCAGTATGTCCTTAGAGCAGCAGCTATCAAGGCTTTGGGATCCTTCCGCAGCAACCCCACCAACTAAAGAGATAAAAACGAAAGGCTCATCATCGAAAACCAAAATAGCTTTTGTCTCCACTTCTCTTTCCATTTGTTTTTCTCCATTTGTTCGTTTGCGTGTATGAGAGGATGATTATTGTGATCTCATTTTCTTTATTTATAATTTTGAATCTATTGTTGTTAGCTTTTTGCCTTGTGTATGTCATCATTGTTCTTGAGAATTGGCTGCGATGGTTACAACTTTTATAGTTCTTTGAGATTAGATTCCTTATTGTGCCCTTTTCATGGTAACTTGTAAAAACGTAAAATTGGCTTGTGCTAATAATAGTATCACATTGAAACATTGACAAATGGGTACACAATTTACGTAAAGCTTTTAATGAAAACTCCTCTCAAATCTAAAGATAGGGGCTTCGGCAAGGGCTTTTAATCATTTCATATAATATGACGATTTGCATTTAGGGGATGTCAATATCCCTACGACCTAAGCTGCAATTTCTTGCCTTGTTTCAGTCATTTGTCTTATCTTGCCTCATAATGGGTGGTACACCGAATGGCTTTGTAACTTACCTATGATTGATTGACACCTGTCACGGAGAGGGTAGCAGGCAAGGACCAAAGGTGCCCCCCTCCCAATGTAGAAAGTGGGGAGTTTTAAAGTGAAAACTAAGTGTACCCTGCCTGGGCCTGAACCTTTTTAACCTCTCTGGAAAGGTAAGCTGGGAACGTTGGCACGTCAATCGGTTTCCTCTTACTTTGAACTAGGGTCCAACCAATGGGACTAACGAAACCAAAAGCACCCAAAGGAAAGACCGAAGGAATTCAAGGACCTTGCCCACTTCATAGCGTCCACGAGTCATGGCATTATGGGGTCAGATGTCATGGCTTCGCATGGGTGGGGTAAACTGGTCCTATCAAAATCGGCTGCCCACAGAGGATAAAGCCAAAACAAAGTACTGAGTGCTAGAAAAGAAAAAGCGTATTGCTTTTCCCCAGTACCAGCAACAGCAGTATATAATTTCTGGTTTTGTGGGGGGCCTATAAAACAGAATCATAGTCTCGTCTTTTTACGAAAGGTATCTGGCCACCCTGGAACGTGGCCTGATGACGATTTGTGGAGAAATGAAAAATTGAAAAATCAGGCTCAACACTGAACAAATGGCACTAGAGCATTGGATCATAGGAGTATGGTCCACGGCTCAGCGGTTCGATCACGAAGGGTGCCTGGCCTTGTGGTTTAAACTTCGTTTCTGAAGTGACTATTCCGCAGAGGGTCATTTTCCCCTTTTAGATCCGTTACCGACCCAGATAATGCAATTGTTTTGTCATAAAGGTGTTCATGGGTTTAGTAGGTTGTTTGATTTGATTAAATTTTTATTTTATTATTTTTAATTAATTTATTTTAAAATAATATTTTTTATTTAAATTTAATTATAAAATATATAAAAATAAATTTTAATGAAGTTACACAATAATTTAGGTTAAATATGAGTTTAAACTTAAAATTTAAATTTTTTATCTAGTCATGACTCAACTTATGAACAATTTTATTTAATAATAGTAAAAGCTTAAGCGTAAACTTAATAATATTAGTTATAATTATATAAATATAAGTAAAATAATTTAAAATATTACATGATATGAATACGAATCTTAAATTTTATATAATATAAATTATTAATTTATCAAAATTTATATAAATATAAAATATTTTAATAATAATTCTAACACAATAAAATATAATATATAAATTATTAAATTATTAAATTTACGTGCCACCACAACAAAGAAGCTTTATAACAATGGAGTTTGTTAACTTCGATATTATTATCACACTAATTATTGTTAGGTACAGCTTGATAAATCACAGCAGGAAGGAGTTAGCCAAAATTTTTTTATCAAGCATAAAGTTGAAGTTAATTTTTTGTTAAATTAATATGCTTAACTTAGTAAAAAAAAATAATAAACGTGCAATATTTTTATTTGATGGATGAATATATAATGTATTAAATAAAATTTTTTTAAATCAAAACTAATAATTATATTTATCTATAAATTTTAAAGTATAAAATTAAATAAATTAAATAAATATAAATTTTATTTTAAACACTTAATTTAATTATATTTATAGATATATACAATTATACATATATGTACATTTAAGTGTATTTCCAAATTTGGGTCATAACCCCCTTGCTTAGGGACCCTCCGTCCCTGAATCACGGGCGTCAATACTTCGTACAATGCAAAATAAATTATCGCAAGAATAATCCTAATTATCGACTTGTTTGCAGGAATAATCCTATGGTGAAATGGAGACATTTAAATAACAAATATAGATAAATACACATAAAAAAACACCCACAATATCAAGCCTTGAGGCTGATATCAAGAGCTCTATTCCTCTTGACAGTTCAACATTCCAGAAAGGCCTAGCATTTAACGTGCAAGATTTAGACATAGCATAGTTGATAACAAGTATCAAAGCCTATTATCACTTTTGCTCTTACACAAACTACTTTCATCACGCTATCAGACTATATCAAACAAAAGTTATAACCACATCAAGATATCCAACAGTAATGTCTTGCTTCGCAAACGCCATTGACATCAAGATATCCGAAATAGTAATGTCTTGCTTTGCGAATGCCATTACAAGAGCTCATCTGCCAGAGATTTGCCCTGGAATTTTTCCATGATAGACTCTATGGATGAAATGGTTTTGTCCAGTTGAGAACATTCACGCTTGATCTCATCCAATCGTTCCTTGGTTTTCGTGACTTGTTCCCGGGCTTCGGCTGCCTCCTTTTCTTTCCGAGCTAGATCTTCCATTTGAGATTCCAGTTCTTTCCTTATCGCCTCTAAAGAACAATCGTGCTTGGCCCTTTTGGCTTCGAAAGTTTGACGTTGATTAACAAGCTCAACGGCTTCTGAGATTTCATTGAGTAGAGCCCGCAGCCAATGAACATCGATACCTGCAGATTCTACATCCTTAAGAACAGCAAACATCTCTTTCACTTTTGCTTTTGTCAGTTGCTTGAATGAAATGGAATGCAACTCTTGAACTACAGCACATAAGCACTCTAAATAGTAAGCACGCATGGAAGCTGATTCCAACTGACAATTAGCTGCTATGTCCCCGTACTTGTCAAAAATCGACTGTAGAATCGAGGAGATGCTTGCTTTCACATGGTATTTTCCGACTGACACACAGGAATCAGAGATAACGGATTCGACCTCTTCCTTCTCCTCATCGCTCTCTTCTAGATCTTGGACAATCCCTAAGAAACTAAAGGCCATGCTAGCGACATCTTCTCTCCCATCCTTGGTATTAGCATCTGAATTTTTATTGGGGGAATTTTGAACCTTCTCTGCTTGTTTAACTTTGGTTGGCCTATCATCAGGAGACTGTCGGAGAGAAGGACATAAGAGAGGATTCACACAGATACAAAACCGAGAATAACTAATGCTTTCATGTGCAAGTGTGTGGATGTGCAAGTTTTTCAGAGAGTGCGTGAGGGACCAACCATGGCTTTTCCAGACAGAGGCAATGATTGAGAGTATTGAATTTGCGCTTTGTCAAAAGATTGATCATGGGAATAAATATCTTCCGATTGTTGCTCAGAGGATGAAAAAGACTCCCCGTTCTCTGCTTCCATCTTCTTCCTAGAAAAATGAGACCGAGGTGACCTAGGGTTACCAGGGTAAACTGCACCTGTGGCAGAGGTAATCTCAAGTGCTCGAGGGGACTTTGGCAGAGAGTCAGATCCCTTCTTTTTCCTACCAAAGCTTCTGGAAGCATCGAGAATTTTCGAACCTACAATGTAAAAAGCTGTTGTCAGGAACATGTAACAGCTTCTGCACCTTGCAAGAAAACATCCATTTCAGGGAGACTTTTTAAATGCTACCAAAGCGAAGAAAATGCATCTCAAAATGAAATCGTGCCAAAACAAATAAAATCTTAGAATTGCCACAACTATGAAGGTGAATTCTTTAAGGACATTTCCTAACTCTCCTAGGTTCTTAAAAGAGCCAACAATAAGCTCGATTAGGCCTTTCGGCTGACTTAATCTCCTTCCTTCCCTTGGTTCTATTTCATTGTATTTAATTATCTATTCATAAGAATTTACTGTACTCCGTAGTCCGTATTATATCCGCAGATGTATACACAACTCCATCAAAGCAGAAAAGGAAAAAGAATGTCTGCAGGAGAGGTAGTTTCTAGCAACTTAATAACAGCATTTAAAAAAGGAGGGTGCAAAACCTGTTTCTTTTCTAAACTCCTGTGTATCGGTGACTATTTCCTTCGAAGCAATTTTCATCACATTCATGGTAAGGATTAGATGCTTTTGGGCAAGTTGGACATAATTTTCACTCGACAGTTGATACCTTTCACCTTGCTAAGTTTTCACCTTGTTTTATACCATGCGAATATCTAACAAATAAAAAAGAAAACATTTACGCCTACGTTTAGAAAGTGCTCAGCAAAACCCACAACTCAGACAACAAATCTCTTAATCATCATTAGAAACCTGTTTCCATTTTAAACCCGTGAATTTGGGCCTCTGAAGTTCCTTTGAAGCAATTTTGATCACATTCATGGTAAGGATTAGAAACCTTTCCACAAGTTGGGTACACTCTTCCCTGGCAAACCTTCTTTTTGCTAAGATCACCTTGTTTTATACCATTATGATTATCTGACAAATAAAAGGTGGAAAGACATGGATACCTAGTTTTACAAGGAGATCAACAAACCTAAACAGAATTCCGCTAATACAATAAACAACTTCTTTTACTCACTATCATAAACCTGATTCCTTTCTAACCCCCCGAGTATTTGCCCTGGAAGTTCTCTGAATGCAAAATTCCATGCATTCATGGTAACAGTTAGATACCCAAGGGCAAGCACCATCATTCCTTTTGTTATGCACAACTTTTTTTTTGTTCACCACTTTCTAGGTTTCTCCGATCAGGAATTAAGCTAACAAATTTAAAGTTTCTAGGTTAGGCTTACAAACATGTCTATATCAGCCAAGCTAAAGTGAAACTAAAACCAAGAGAAAACCAAGTGCTCAGTACTAAGAAGAGAACAAAAATCTTCATATTGTGAACTTAACCAACCCACATTTGATGACACCAGAACAAAGGTATACTCCAAACACGCCCTTTCTCAGGGAATTCTGCCACTAAAAAGGCATAAATGACGTCTTTCTTTTACATACATTCTATCAATCATTGTGCTTTAAATCTAAGCTAGAACAATAATTGAAGGTCTGAAATCAAGGTATGCGTAGCGAAATATTAACAATCAGAATGAAATTCTGTTCATCAACTGCAAGCAAGTAGACCAAAACTTTCTTTACAGCGATTCTGCTTCTTATACCTTCAGTTTTTAGACTAAAAAGTTCCACAGATAAACATTGATTAGTTTACTTAAACCATTAACTAGATTTCAGACATCAACATATGAATTGGTCATGAATCATTAGCACATGAAATTTCAGGGCAAGGTGTTTTCCAGTAAACTCCTTAGAGTTTTTGATTCGTCTTCCGAAATTTGCAAAAACTAATAGGAAAAACGAGAGGATTTGTCAATAGAATTGAACAACTTCAAAAGCCATGTAAATTCTGTGGAATAACATTTCACTAATTTCCATAAATTGGGAATAGAGCACAAGGATGAGATTTGATTACCTAATTTCTTTTTATCTTTTGCCTTAGGTCCCTTGCCCTCAGCAATCTTCTCTAAACAGGAGAGACCACATTCATGGTAAGGATTAGCAGCATTAGGGCAACCTGGATGTACTCTTCCATTCTCAGCCATCACCTTTTACCTTTTAAAACACAATAATAAATTAAATCACCACCCAATTCACTAAAAAAAATTTCACATACAATTAAATGGTAAGAACAAAGATCCTAGCTTTGCTATGATCTTCCACTTCTTTATCAGAACTTTTACCATACACACCAAGTCTTTGATCCTTTATCTCCATTAAAATTCAATCCAAAAGTTAAACAAAAATAACTCAAAATTACATATATAGAGGTAACAAAATCCTTCTGATACGCCTACCATAATCAACCATTATGATTTTCCAAAATAAATTGATATATATAAATATATATATTAAATAGGAAAAAAAACAAATATATATGGGAAACTGGAACTGTTTCTCTTGAAGAGAAAAAACAACCACAAGTTGACCAAAAATACCTTTTGGTCTTCGGTTAATTTCAAAACCAGAAATTCACAAGTAAAGACGATCACAACGGACCTAAAGAGGGGGGGAAAAAAAACACAGAAGTACAGAAACTTTAGGTAACAACTTTCTTTTATGTTTTCTTACTCTTTCCCCTCTTCCAAACAGAGGATAAACGAACAAAAGAAACTTATATTAATTCCAAAATCTCATCCCCTATAAACCAACAATATATATATATATATATATATGAAAAGCTCAGAAAGGCAGATGATGAATAAGCATAGGCAGAGTAGTAAATGAACCAAAAAAAAGGGGGGGGGGGAAGTGGGGAAGAATACCAGAAAGGAAGACGAGATAGACAGAGAGGAAGAAAGAAGAATCCAAAGGAGGATGTTTATCAGCTACAGATTTTATTGTTGAAAGTTTTTCAATTTTCTCTGTACAAAAGTTTGACTAATGCACGATCTCAGAAAACTTGAAAAAAAAAAAAACCTTCTTTGTCTTCGTGATTGTCGTACTTTGACCGTCGTCGATATTTGGAACTTTCATGATCCCTTAATTCCCAATCAAAACACGAACATGACAAAATTACTTTTACAATTCTTTTAATTATTTAATAATAATAATAATAATAATAATAATGATGTAATGAAATCTGACTTAAGCTAAAGCCTTATACCTGCCAGCCGAACTACCACCTCACATTTAACCTTACATATGCATAAGACACGTCTTCCATTATTATTTTTTTTTAATTTTGATTTATATTTGTTAATTTTGCCGGTATAACGGCCAAATTTGTGGTTCAACTTTTACAAATTTTTTAACCATTATTTTACTAAATAATATATTTATTAATTTATTATCACGATAAATAAAAAAATATTTTATTTAAGAATTGTCAAAAAGCGGTAGCGTTGTTACTTAATACGTATGACAAAACTTGGTGTGGATTTAGAGGGAATATATATATATATATATATATATATATATATATATATATATTACTTCTTTCGTTTGTATGAATAAATCCAATTACTGAAAACAAATAAACAACAAGAAAGCATAATTTGGTGTTATTTATTTCGATTATTTTTAAGTAACATGACATGTGTTTTTATCGAACATAAACATATGGAATCAAAGTTGTACATATATATATATTTCCTTTTATTTTATGATGTATTAACATAACATTGAAGTGGCATTTTTTTTTTCTTTTATACATATATATATAATTTAGATTCCGTAACAAAAACCAAATTTCTCTCATAAACCTTCGTTAAAATGAATTTTATTGAAGAGTGTATTAAAAGTAACTTTTAATTATTATATATAATAAATAAAATTCTTGATTATTGCATTCAATATATTATTTATTATAAGAAATAATATATTAATTAATTTTAAAGTATATATACTCATTAACAACTTCCTTTTTAAAATAAATTTTGAAATTTGTAAAAGCTAAACTATTTTTATTATTATTGAAAATTTAGGTCGTCGTATGACGCAATAACGTTGACTTCTGCAGCCCAAGAAGGGGTATTTGTCATAATTAATAGCCATAAATGGACCACACACAGCGTGGAAAATAAAAATGAAAAACAGAGCACGAGACGACGACGACTTTGTGTAAATTAAAATTAAAGCTTGGAGTCTGAAATTTCTTCGTAAAAGGATACGGAAAATGAAAACCCAGCTGCTTCTTCCAATCCATCGATTAGTGGTGAGATTATTATTACTAACTAAATTGTTGAAATAATATCAGTAAAAATAGTTTGTTTTGGGGTATATTCTTTAGCATAAGAATATTAAATTTCAACAGATTTAACTTTTTATATTTTTTTCCGAAAATTTTTTAAAAAAAGATTTTTGACAATACATAACTGTGGATTGCTTGTTTGTTCGAAAATTTAAAGGTGGCTGAGTGCCGATTGGGGACAACCACGAAGCAAATTAAGGCCATGTTTGGAGTTCTCGATATTAATTTGATACAACTTAACAACCCTAATTATAATTATCAATTAGATTGGGATTTTCCCCCTTTTTTATTGTAAGAAAAAGAAAAAGAAATGTTTGCTTGCTTGCTCTGAAATCAGGTTTTTAGGATTTTTCTATTCTTTTTTATAAAAGGGAGAGAACTAAATTAATAATTTTAAGGATTTAGAAAACGTGATTAACATGATATTCTTACAAAATATATGTAATTAATTGTTTAACAAAAATATAAATAAATTTATATGATTCTCACACATTTAAGTCGTTATATTTTAATTAATTTATTTGTTTGGAAAATAGTGGCTTTTATTGAATTTATTTCTTAAGAGGAAAATAATAATTTTTTTAAATTCTTATACTTTGACAAATTAATTCATACAGCTTGCTTAGAAAAAAAGAGAATAGCTAGCCAGGTGTTGTGGGGACAATAATTACAGAAAATTATATTTTTATTTAGAATTATAAAATATAATAAAAAATTAATGATTTTAATATAATATAAAAAATTAATTAAAATATAATCAAAAATAATATAAACAACTTGATTTGATTGGAGGTAAGTTGGTGTTTGCATTTTGGTCAAAAACTTCCGGACATCGCCTACCATGGGCTATGCCAATTGTCTTGGAACTAGCAATTATAAATATGCTAATCGAAATGGGACCAACCGGCCAGCCCGGATCTGGGCCTTCTTCTCCTAGCCCTATAAGGCTATACAAGTCAGTATCGGCACCTCAATGTCCTTTTTCGTTTGTTTTTGTTATATAGGATATTTCGTATGGAAATGTAATATTTCATTTGTTTTATCAACAGTTAAATATGAACAGAATAAAATTTATTAATATACAACGTAAAATTCATTAATTCGTGTAAAAAAGGTTTATACCTTAAAAAATTATTACTTATAATAAAATCACTGTTACTTTTTAAAACTAATTTGCATAAACCAAGCTGAATGTTAAATTTCAATAATTAATTGAATTCAAAGCTCCAAGTAAATGGCAGCCCACCGATGAAATGAAAATTTTAAATGAACAGTGAGATATAGGATATTTAATTGTGTTCTAGATTGAGGTAGAAGATGTTTCAAATAAAAGATATACATATGTAAGGTCTTGATGCTTTTAAGTGTCACAACGACGATATACTAAAACAAAGGGCATCGATTATAAATTTAGCATTTTTCTTTTAAATTTTTAAGTCTTAACTACACTTTTTTATGTAAGAGATAGGGCATTCGGCAATATAATATACGAATTAGTTGCTGAAAAAAGGGAGATAAAAAAAAAGTAAATTCAATGTCAAAAATGCAAATAATTACTTTAGGCCCATTGGATTTTTCACCAACAAAACAACAGGCCTAATGAAGCCCAATATTTTCTAAGTCTAAAATTAGACTCACTCTTATAAAATTAAAAAACCCCAAAACCCTAAAGCACACCCTCACAGAATTGTTTCATACAAGAAGAAAAATGGCTGCTTTCAGTGGAAACAGATTCAGGGAGTTCTTGAAGAAGTACGGGAAGGTGGCACTTGGTGTTCACATCTCAGTTTCTGCAGCTTCAGTTACAGGCCTTTATGTGGCCATCAAGAACAACGTTGACGTCGAATCTCTATTGGATAAATTACATCTTTCAGGTCTTTCCAAAGATCAAAAGAACCAAAACCCATCTCCACAATCAACAGATGGATTTTGGATTGAAGAATCAACTGAGAAATCACAGGTAATTGTGAAGGACAATCAAAGACATCGGACGGCTGAACTTGCTGCTTCAACTGGCGGAGCACTTGCATTGGCTGTGCTTTGTAACAAGGCCTTGTTCCCTGTTCGTGTTCCTATCACTATTGCACTTACTCCTCCAATTGCTAGGTTTTTGGCTAAAAGGAAGATAATTAAGAATAGTGTATGATTTTTTTTATATTTTAAAAAAATTGTCTATTTTCTCTATTTTTTGGTGATTTAGGAAATTGAAAATAGAGAAAAAAAATTTGATAGCTATAGTTTTATGTTTGCAATAATTATTTTAATTGCTACTGATTTATGGTTATTCTTCTATTGTTGAAAATAGGGAAAAAAAAAAACTTTGCTAGTTATAATTTTATGTTTGCAATAATTGTTTTACTTGGTATTCTTCTACAGTTCTGTTCTTGAAAATACAAGAAAAAAAATAATAGTTATAGTTTTATGTTTGCAATAATCATTTTATTTGATAATCTAGTTATTTTTGTTGCTGATTGTTTATTATTATTGTTGGGAAATTGTGGCTCTTGAACTCTATAATTGAATCCGAATAAATATTGAATCCCGTACGTTCAAAGGTCTGCCAGTCAACTACCTTCTCATCTAATGAGGTTTTCAGTACTGCGATCCGTCGGTCGTTGTGTGGGTGGACTCGATTTCTTCCGGTTTTAAGAAATCTGTTGAGAGTGAATAAGTTTGGTTATTTTAGTATTTTTAAAATCATGACTTCAAATGTTTAAGCCTGGTTTAGAATTTATAGCACAATGCCAGAATTTGCCATCTAAATCTTACTTTGCATTGCTACAATATATTTTGCTTGTTTATTTTGTTTAGCTGTTTACTGATATTATTAGAAAATTTTTTGTGTATGTACACTTTTTTAAGTGTCAAAACTTTGGACTTTAATCACACAGTTTTTAACCCAACTTTTGACTTTAATTATACTAGTTTTAAACCCGTGCAATATCTTCGCATAATAATATTTTATTTTCCTTTTTCTTGTTAGAACTAGCTTTAAACCTGCGTAATGATATTTTCGTATAATGATATTTACTTTATTTTTTTTTTGTTAGAATTAGTTTTAAACCTGTGTAATGATGTTTCATTTTCCTTGTTCGTGTTAGCAACCCAAGCTATCGTGTAATGGTATCTCATTTTCTTTTTTCGTGTTAGAAAGTTAAGCTATTCATGTAATTTTTTTCTAATAATATTTTTTTCTCTTTTTCGTTAGAAATTTTAATTTTTTTATTTATTTATATAAGATATAACGAAGAACAAAGTCTTCATGAAAGAAGACGATGGAGCAAAGGAGGAAAGGTTTCAGACCTGAGAGGGACCCTACAGTGGCGTTATGTTGACAATGGATCAGATATTTATAATTTTTGTAATATTTGAATCGGTAAAACTGTTTTAAAATTTAAATTCATTTATTATTTATATTAAATTCGTACATTATTATCTAAATTCGAATTTTAATTAAATAATATTATTTTTGAACTATTTGAATTCGTAAAAAAAATTGACTTTAACAAATAAAGGTTCGATCCCTACCTGGAATGTAAATTTTGAAAATTTTAAACAGATTTAAATAGTAAATTTTGATTTGCAAATTTATTATCTACATGTGTAATGTGAATTTGAATACTGAATAACTAAAGATTTATATTTGTATTTGTTACGGATAATAATTATAATATTTGAATCAAAATATTATTTAAATCTATAAAAAATAAATTAAATAATTAAAAATATTTAAATATACACTATCGATTACCGTCTCTAATTTATGCACGCTTCGCACCTAAGGCCGGGTCCGAAGAGTTTGCCTAGAGCTAGTGGAGATAATCACCATCGAAGAGTTAAAAGACAACGATTATGACAATTACAGCAGACAATCTCTTACAAGTATAACTTTGACAAGTAAGGTATTTGCTAAAACTTGCATATGAAGCAATTACTTTTATTATTTTTTTCAAAGCAGCTCAGCAGCAGATTTATAAAATTCTAGAGCATTTTTCTAATATAAATTAATGTTATTAAAATTGAGAAATTTCTAGTTCAACCGCCCTGTTATAGAAAGGCATATGCTTTGCAGCCCCATTGAACATTTCTTTGGTTTTGTTGGGCACTGCAAAGAGTCCGCCATTCTGTTCGCAAACGGTAAGTTGAACGGAATGAGTTGATTGATGCTATGATTTTCAGTGGCATAGGTGAAAGCTCCCGGACTCATTAGGATTGGGGTAAACCTGCTAATTTTAAATTCAAATTGAATGTGACATGAAAAAATAATTAAAATACGATAAAAAATGATATAATGCCAACACAATATTGATATACAAATGTCAATAACATGACTACTCGAATTGCCTACGTTTAGAGTATTACGATAATCCGCCAGGTTTGATAAAATGGAGGAACCAAAGATCAAATGATGAAATGAACCAGAAATTGAAATAACATATCTTGATACAGTATGTACCAGAACAAGAAATAGAGTAAAAGAAATCTGATTCATACATTGATAATATTCATAACAGAGTTTTTGAACATACAATGAAACTTGAGATGTAGAATATTCTTTTCTTCAAATCAAATCAATTGATCATTTGAATTCGACAGTCAATTTCAAAACCCTGACTGTCATCTCATTCCTATTTCCTAAGGTCCTGAAAGAAATCCGTCTGAAAGAGAGTTTGAAGCAAGAATCACCAAAAAGAATGTTAGTAAAAGAAGAAATCACACATTTTGAATCTGTCAAGTTGGTAAAAAAGATTTTCCAAATGACAGACAAAGAACCCTGCGATTTGCTAACTCCAGCTCCTGAAACTTAGAAGGCTTCCAAACAAGACAGAAGAACGTTTAACCAAGTCCTACAAGCAGACAATGAGCACAATAGGGCCTTTACGTTGACAAATACCGGCAATTTGGAAGTACCAGCACTGACCTTGTTGCTTTGATGGTAATACTTAGTAGTTAGTTGTCATTAGAACCCACCCATTATGACTGCTGGAGATACTTAAATTCCTGACAATCAGCTCCAACTTCATTAAGAGCCGATAAAAGCTTTGGCGCAATCTTGCCTAACATCAGCTTGAAACCAACTGAAGTGGAGTTTGCATGGTTCAGATCAGTAAAAGAGGCATCTTTAGTTAGGGAGCCAATTAAGTAGCCTTTCATGTAGGCATCACAGGCTTTGAGGATGTAATAACCACGTCTCCTGAAGTGTTCTCTGACAAGTTCTTCGAAGTCCTAGAGATGGTCATAAAGTTATAAAATTGATCATTTACATTTTAGAAGAAAAAGACCAACCATAGAAATCCCTACTACATCTAATAATTATATCAAGCACCACTGAGAAAAATCCTATCTGTAACAACTTAAGTAGCAAAAAGATGGAATTACGAACATATGTTATCTTTTATATGTCTCTTGAATCTATTGTTACACATTAAAAACTACCCTCAAGAAATCAGAACCAAATTTTAACAGAAAAAAGTTGACCTATAATTTCATTCCATCGTATCTACTATCTATTCAAAAAGAAAAAAAAAAAAAAAAAGGATGAAACCTACTTAATCTAGAAACTAAGTAAATAAATGTGTGTGCCAAAGCTTAAAAAACCTCCATACCCCTTCGAAATATTGAAATCTTATGGGATAACTACCCATGTACCATTGGACAGTAAATCAATAAAGAGACCATACTACTGAAATGTAATAATCACCTTTGGGGGCTTCCGCATGAGATACATCATTGACTTGCAGCCCAGTAAGAAAGTATTCTCATTGTATGCTAACGAATTTTTCTCTCCTTCAGCTGTCCCAACCTGCTTATCATACCCAGCTTCATTGAAATATGGCTTAGAGTTTAGCACTAACCCCTGCAATGAAACTAGGACTTGAAGGATGCTCGAGGATGATGGATCCCAAACTTCGTTTCCCCTGCCAGTCCATGTGTTTAGAAGGCTAAGGCACACCTTTCCTTCTTCATATAAATTCGGATTTATTCTCCAACCACCTGAGTGATAGTATGCTGACTGCAACATGGGAACTCCAGTCAGAGAAAAAACAGTAACAGGAATCGTTTATCCTAATTATTAAGACAATTTCGAAATATTCAGAAGTTAAATTCTATGAACTTTAAAAGATGAAGGAAAACATATTTCAAGCTTTAAGTGATCAGATTTGGTCCCAGTGTCAATGCCTAAGATGATGGTCAGCATACCTTTGTCCTAAAATAGGTAAGAAGTTCAAATATCTTTTCCTAAGAAGACAGATAGAGGGAGAGGCATGAAGACATAAGATAAGTTTTTTAATCTTACCGGTGGAACATCTGGATACTCGGGAGGAAGGTGAAAATCAAAGAAGAAGAGACCATCTTGATAAGGTGTCCCATATGCCCCAACTATTACAGCTCTCAAGAGATCCATTCGATCCTCATATACTCGTACATAGATTCCATCTGTTAAATAGTTATAACTGCTTAAAAAAAAGGGTTGCTACAGCCAAGGACCAGAAACATTTTGAAATACCTACAATAAACAATCCTTACCTGGCAAGTTGTTCTGAAGGATGTTCCAATCTTGCTGAACCTTCTTTAGCCATTTTCTTCCGGCACTATTCTGCAAGCATGATTAATGTGGAACAATTCAAAATCCTAAAGACATATCTACAGAAGTGAAACAACCGGATAAGGTTATATATTAGAATCACTAATAAGGCTATAGTAGAGCTAGTCAACAAAAAACCTTAAAATTTTTAACAAGAAATACAACATAAATAAATTAGAATCTCCTCAAGCAATATAGCCTATCTTATTTTTTTTTTCTTTGGGGGGATAAATTTCATCCAAGCAAGCGGGGAAACAACCTGCTACAGTGTCAACTGTACGAGAGTATATTTACAAAGAGCAATAGTAAGTATTATGTACAGACAAAGAACCCATTAAAGAAAGTTCTTTTATCAATTATTTAATTCTGAAACTACTAGTCTATAACACAACTTTCTGAGTTGCATTACAATATGTCAGTTTGCAGTTTAATTTACACAATCAAATTAATGGGACAATCCAAATCTTACTATGATAACATGAAATAGTCCATGGGCTTAAAGGTATAACTTGAGACAGCAGGGAAAAGCTATTAATGTCACAATGCTAATAGGCAAAGGTTCATATACCTGGCCATTTGCACCAAGAAAATAATGATCTAGAGGATCTTTAGCTGTATCAAACCTCTTGAAACTGCAAGCATCATCCTCATCACCTGTTTTAGAATGTGGGTCTCCAATCCTCAAGTTGCATAAACCTTCTACTGAAGGTGAATGTTTCTGGGCCTCTGCTTCAACATATTCCTCTCCTTTTCCGTCAACACTTTCCACACTGGAATTTTCAAGAACATTAGAGTTCTGGGGGCTAGACTCATAGCTGGAATCTGTTTCCTCAGGCTGATGTACATTTTCTCCTTCGGAATCCAAAACAACTGGGTCAACACTTTTTCCTCTTCCTGAAAACAATCCACTGGCTAGTCTGGTGACAAAATCAAATGCAGCTAAGGGGAGAGATAATGCTGCATTTCTTCCAGAATTATTCTCCATACACTCTTCTACTTCTGAAATAATGTCACTGGCATTTTGTGGCTCCAGATCCTGAACAACAAATACTCACATCATTCACTCGATTGAGAGACAGAATACATGAATTATTAGAATTTAAGACCAAGTAATAATATACTGATAGTTCTACTAGCATGATGCATACAAATGTTAGTGATCATGTACATGCATAAGGCATCTAGAAAATTTTTGTTCCAATCATCTGATGGTCCTACTACCTGCATGGTAAGGCAAAGATATATGTAATTTTTTCAAACATATAATGATTAATACATCAAATTTTCCTCTCAAAGATCTAAATCTGAACCCATCAAGAACCACTCAGAGCATATTCTGGCTCATAAAAAATGTTTTCTGAAATGAAGTGCAGAGATCAACAAAGGAAAGCCTGCTCTCAAATAATTGATGTATTGACATTCAACTGATTTAAATTTTCTGGACTCCCATACCATTGATTCAAACAGAAACAAACCTCTTGAAAATTCTCAAGAGCATCTATCTCCTCATCGTTAACAGTTTCCCAACTAGCAGCATCATCGCTTACTTCACTCCCAGCAGCAATTGACTCGTCATCATCTCGACCAACAACATAAATCGCTTGAGGTCCAACCTAAACAAGCCAAAAGATCAAATTGTTAAAAAAAATAACTAAGCTCCTCCCCAGGGGAGCAAAGGCACAATAAGAAATAGTAATCACTAATCATCACATGATGGAACATACAAGCAGATAAGATACTCCTACAATAAGCAGATATAAATAAAATATAAGTTTGAAATAATCTAAAAAATTCATAAGAAACCTTCCCTAATATTATAGGGCTTATATTTAGTCTCCTCAAGATCTATGTGAGACCATCAACACTCACAAAATATACCCTCAAAAGAACAAAACAAAGAGCAGGGGCTTTCATCCCTACCAAAATAACAATATCCAATCAGATAAAAGAGCCTCTGATGTTTTATGTCAGCCAAATTGATGGGAAGAGATGTTACCAATGTAATATATTTAAGAAAACCAACTAACAAAGGATGCAAAGTTTAAGATTCAGTTGTTATGAACAACTCTAAGTGGAAACAAAAGGAAATAATATTTCACATAACAAGGTATCAACTTTACCGTTGAGACCATCCCATCAGCCCATGTAACCTCAATATCACCATTTCTCAGGCCAGTTATATTCCCAACCCAAGAGAGCTCTGTGAAGTCCATGGAAGCTACATTTGGCGATGCACCTTCCACTTTGTTACTTCCCAAGCTCTTTTTAAAGTCTTGTTTTACCTCCTTTGATCCATCTTCCTGCTTTGGTTCCTCAATGGAGCCTTCACCAGAAGAAGATTGAATGGGAACAGCAGCCAGCGGTAATCGAACGACTAAATCACCATGACAGTAATCATAATCTGGATGTCCTTCCAGCTCATACACACTTACAATTTCCTCATTGTCAAACTCCCGAGGGTCCTCTGCCCTGGCAACTGGCTTTAACCACTTTACACAAGCCGTCCTCTCCTTTGCATTAACACTTTTGACGACCCCAACACGCCTGGGTTCATATGCATCATCACCATCATCGGAGGCTTTCTCCACCACATACTGCTCTGCAACAAACTCATGATCACCGGGAGTTTCAATTGGGATCAATGTTGTTGCATCCACTCTCTGTTCCACTGATCCATCCTGCCATGCAACGTCAACACTTGTTCTGCTATTGACAATTAATAATGCCCTTTCAAAATTTTCCACTTTCTTTTTTGCTTTCTTGTCTTTCCTGATCACAACTTTACGAATCTTCTTGCGGTGAAGTGGCCAATGCTCATGGACAGTCTCTTTTGAAACTGATAATGAACTGCTACAAGAGCTAGATTCAGGTGAGGCATTATTTTTCATAGCTCCATTGTATTTAGTTTCAATAATTTCACTATTTTCATCAGGTGTAGGCATTACATCGAGATCCATGGATTCACTATTATCTTTTGATTCCTCCAGAGTAGCTTCTTCTGGATCAGATTCATGATTTCCCCCATTTCTCATTGAACCATTAAGCTGCAGTTTACACAAGCCCTTGTCCAAAGGAATGGATTGTGATGAAGTTGGAAGAAGACACCAATCACCCACTTGCCAATTCGCATGTGTAAAACAAGACAACAGTTTGAGATTCTTTGGATTCTGCTCTTCAGCAGGGGCAGTGGAAGAATCAGGCCCATAGCCAGCAGATGCTATCCAATAAATAAACACAGATCCAGCTGTAACTTTAGTGACTGTACCTTCCAATCGATTTGCCTTCCATAAGCCAGATATCCAACTAGAATTCTTGAAAACCGATGAAGAGCTTGCCCTCACACGCTGGCCAGGATAGTATGGGAAATTACTATCATCTTCAAGGGTATTCCTAGTAGTTGGTATGAGACGCAAGGGTTCAGCCCTCATAACTTTGCACACAGAGCCATCATCAAACAACACATTGACATTATCTAAAACATCATCTATTCTACCTAGCCAGGGACCAAGGACCACATAATCACCCACAGTGAAATCCCTCACACGTTGCAAGTCTCTAGTGGAGATATCTTTTATCATAGATCCATCAGGAGCTAAAAGATCAACAGAGATATTGACATCTACCACAACACCCACCTGCCCAGTGGGGTCTGAAGCAGCAGCAACATAATCCCCATGCAAGAAACCCCGATCAACAACAGTTACATTCTTAATACTTTGAACTGGCTCGGTGTCATCCATCCAGAGAACTCGAATTTGATCACCTTGAAGGTCACCACACTTATAATCACGGTCACCTTTGTTCCCATCACCACTCTCATTAGTATTGCCATTTGCATCAACATCACCACTTCCATCTTCACCATCCTCTTCATCATCTCCATCATCAGTTATGCTTCCATCCGAATCTGAGTCACCAGCAACTTCACTCACAATCCCAATTGCACCACTTGTATTACTCCTGACAACATCTTGTCGATAAATAAAAGGAACACTATGCGAGTTACTAGAAGTCCCGTTTTGTTTACTAACTTCAACATTAGTGGTGTTATTTACATGTTGATCACTGAGAGACCCATTTGTTGTAGAATCACCCTGACTTGAAGTATTGCTTTCACGCAAACTTGTTGTTATGGATTCATTAGTCTCAAAAGCTAGCAAACGTTGCTCCGTCCCCATCTGAGATACATTTACATCATACAACTATCATTTAAAACACTTAATTCAACAAAGCAAGTTTCAATCCGTCAAGCATTTTACTTCCAATTCCAAGATCCTTTGTTCATCCTAATAAATAGTCTGAGGTTTTGCAAATCTTCTTTACTTGTTTCAAACACAAAAAGATATCTAACTCAATATTAACAGGATAACAACAAGGTTCTCACGATTGATTATCGCAAGTTGGCAAATGAAATAGGGTAACACCCTAGAACCAGTTCCTTCTAAAATAGATAATATTTTCTCAAATATCATGTATTTTTAAGCTAACATTGGGCTCTTTCTAAACAGTTTATCACCAGATTTTGAATTAAAACAAAAAATTTGCCTAAAAATCATGTGTAAACATTTAATATCCGATTCAAAACAGAAAAAAAAAAAGAAAGAAAGAAAGAAAAGAAAACATTGCCTCGAATTTATTCCAGAATCAAACATCTTCCATTCAATATAATTAGAATAAAATGTTAAATTGAATGCCAAAACAAATTCAAAAACAAATAATAACAATAATTCAAATATTATTTAGAACAGATTAAAAACAATCTCCAATAAAAAATCATTGGACGCAGCTTAAATCCACACTACAACACCTCATTCCAATAAAAAAAAAAAGAAATAAACAAATAACAAGGAACCTGGAAATAGGTTCAGCTTTCATCGGCAATAAATCGCTGGATTTCAAAGATGATCTAAAATGAAATTACCTGATTAAAAACGGCTATTTTTTTTTTTTTGAATAGAGGAATATAGAGAGAAATAGAGATAGAATGAGCGGAGCTGTGTATAGTTTGAACGGAGGGTCGCTGTTGTTGCTGTTTTTAAAAAGAGAAAATGAAAAATTAGAGAAAAAAAGAAAACGCTAATTCGGAGCTTTGCTTTGCTTTGCTTTGCTTAGACCCTGGAAGTTTTGTAATTAGACATTACTATTTTTTTTCTTTGTTGTCGTCTCGTGTTTGGATGTTTATTGCGGCCAATAGGGATCCAACTGTTCTGAATTTCATCTGTTCCGTCGGATTTGCTGATTTATATAAATTGAGGTTTTCAAGGAACATTAACATACAAGCCTAAAAAGGAATAAATAATGGTATTTTACTTTTATTTTTTTTTTAATTTCTCATGTGTTTAAATTTTAAAATGAATTAATAATAGAAATAAATTAAAATTTATGCTATTTCTTCGTTTGAAGTAAACAAAAGAAATGACATTGGGATGGCTTTGTTTGGAGTTTTTTTGAAGGGAAGGAAAGGTAGCCTTTTTGTTGCAATGCAATGCAAGGTATATTCAATTATCAATTTATAAGGTTTTAAGAACGAAAGCGAAAGGTTTTTTAGGGTAAAAATATAATAAAATGGTGACCCAAAAAATGCATAACTTACTTGTTATAAATGTGATGTAATAGTTAATTATATTTAACTAAGTTTTATTATTTGATTTATATAAAATTTTTTTTATTTAAATCAAAAACTTGATTTATATTAACAATTTATTTAAATATAAAATAGAAGTTAACGATTTGAATATAAAATTAAATATTTATAATTTATTTTTAGGTAAATTAAAAGTTACTGATTTTATTTTGATTTGATAAAAAAATTATACGAACTTACATTAATAAAATAAAATGATAAAATTTCAGGGGGTTTTTTTGTTATTTAGTCAATATTCATTCCAAAGTGAAATTTACATCTTTCGTAAGATTTTATATATATATATATATATATATATATATATATATAATATTATGAGGCTATCAAAGGCGGTTAGCGTCCCACAAGCTATAATTTCAAGGGTACAGATGAAGTGCCACACTATAGGTAACTACACTCGAGAACACCCTAAAACTTCTTTACCAATTAAAGCAACCGACTAAAGCCTACTTGCAATCGCCTTCTTCTTCCGTTGAGAGAGTAGAGAGCACCACGGTAGAGTTCATCCGGAGAAGATGATCGTGTGCGTCGCCGTCGTCGGCCATCAGGTACAACCTCCTCTGTAAACTGTCCTTTCTCTCTTTCTTTCACGCATCGCATCATGACGCGAAATCTTCTTCTTTTCTTTTTTTTTTTTTTTCTGGTGAGCTGTTTTTCTTATATCATGATGGATGAACAGAACAATCCTTTGTACATTCAGAGCTTCACGGACGCCGATGATGCTCTGAAACTGCACCACATCGTTCATTGCTCCCTCGATGTCGTCGATGAACGAGGTAAAAATATTATTACTTAAATCTAGGGATTTAATTTTTCTTTTCTTCTTTTTTTATTGAGATGGTGGGATCTAGATCAGGCACAATTAGGGCAAAATTTAGAAATTTAACTTTTCATTTTTATTGCAAATTTCGTTTATGTTAATTTCAAATTATGGATTTTGAATATCTGATGTTGGATTATACTTGTGTGTATATATTTACAGTCAACAATCCGAAAAAATCTGGACCGACATTGAACGAGACCTTTTTGGGCTTACTTTATCCTACTGAAAATTATAAAGTGTAAGAAGTTACTTCTACAGCTTTTTTTTTTTTTTTTAAACATTTGATTCAAAATTCTTACGTTGCTCTGATTTGTAATTATTGCAATGTCGAACGTTGTGTTGGCTGCAGCTACGGTTATTTGACTAACACAAAGGTGAAGTTCATTTTGGTGACCACCGATTTAGATGTTAAAGATGTTGATGTCAGAAATGTAAGTATTGCCGTACCCGACAATGAGTTGGAGTAGGGATAAGGATTGTATTATAATTCTATTTTATTTCTTTATTCACTGGAGATAGAAAATGTTGATTTGCAATAATGCATCACTTCTTGTACTATCTTTATTTTTGCCTTTCCATCTTTGCTTTATCCTAATCGGAACTTTGGCTATGTTTCAACTAAAATAGCTATATAAATAAGTGTACTATTAAATTTTAAGCCCTAGATGGAAGTGTATGGAAAGCATGCATGAACTAGTGCTGGCATCGAGTTGATCTTGGTAATGAATGAATGTTTAGCTGAGTTTCCTCTTGATGTTTAGTCATGACTCTGCCCAAGCTTTAGCCTCTACTAAAGATGGATTACTAAGCTTTAGCACTGTCTTTGAGGTAATAAAGGCTATACTCTAGAGCTTTGGATGATGACAATCTATGGAAGTAGTAGAAGGGGAAATCTGGAAAGTGGCAAATTGTGAGTAAATTCTCATAATCTATTTCTATCTTTTTATGTCTGCTGGTTCATCACAATACACGGATAGGACTTAGGAGTTTGACCTGCTTATATAGAAACTCTAGGAAATGTTGGTGGTTGTTTCTGCTGAAATCAAACATATTTTAGCCTTACATGTTTTTTAATTTCCTAGATTGTGATTTTTTGTTCTGTTATAGATTTTTCAATGTGGAATTATATTGTTTGTTATTGTGTCAATATTCCCCCATAGAACTGTAGGTTTAATTGTTTTTATGTCCACTTGTTGGATGATATAGGCGGCTCCTACCAGCTTTTGCCCCTGACACCAACTGCACACACGCATTTTCTAAGTTGAGACCAATTGTTTGAGCATGTTGCTTTACTGATAATTAGATAAACGGCTAATTCTTGCTGCAGCTTTTAAATTTAAAGAGGATATTGTCATCTATATATTGAATGGGTGCTGAACATGTTATCATGGCTTCTGACTTGTTCTTGCACTTCAATTTTGCTCTACTTTATGTATAGTTTTTCAGGAGGTTCCATGCTGCATATGTTGATGCCGTCTCAAACCCATTTCACGTGCCTGGTAAAAAGATTACATCCAGAACTTTTGCAGAAAGAGTGAGCAACATTGTCAAGTCATTTGGGCTGAGTTCAGCTGGATGATTCTGGTTTGAGATCGAAGCTTTTGAATATCTTAATTAAACTGGCAAAAATTCTGTTGCTCTTTGTACTCATTACAGTTGTTTTTCCCTTTTCCTTTTCCTGCCTCACCTAGGAGTTTCAACATAATATAATTCGTGATTTTTCAGGATGTGAGATGTATCATAGGTGAATAAGTGACTGATTTTTTTCGTTTCTTCTAGTTTGAAATTGTTTTCTAAATTATGGACAGTGTTTTCTTTCAGTTTTATTTGTTATTTGTTTTCGCATATTGGCCAACAACGTAATCGTGATTCGTAT
>JBBYHL010000001.1:4284530-4303802 GCA_038381835.1 Adansonia madagascariensis | reverse complement strand
ATCCGAGTTCGGTATTGACTTGAGTCTGTTTAACATAAGCCAGCAATATCTTGCTTTTTTTTAAGTTACAGAAGCATCTACTTGCGTGTCTCTTTGCACTTGCATCTTGGGTTGCATTCAGTTTTTGCATTATTTTGTTTGACAAATTGAATCGGGAGATTTTAAAGGCAGACGGCTTAGATAATGTGAAAAAGGTAGAACACGTAAGACATTGACATGAAATTCGTCAATAATCGTTCAGACAGTTCCCTTAGTATCAGAGTTCGATGGATATAACTATTCTAACGATATCAAACAATTATCAAAGTTCTTGCTTGCTATGTATCAAATGAGTGTTCAGGGAACCAAACTTAAAACCTCGGGAAAAATAAGAGCAACCTTCATATAACGTAGCCATTAAGAAAATGAAAATCAAAACGTTTGTATTTAGGGCATTTAAAACGAAAATGCGTGGCTTGATGAAGCCATCATATGGTGGATAAATTGCTTTCTGCATATCACACGGTTAAAACTCATCGTCATCTTCCTCTGCAATATGCTTCGCAAGCTCTTGCTCCTGTTGTTGTCGTTCTCTCCTCTTCTCAGCACTTTCTTTCTCCTTGTGGGAGTTTGGTGGGAACCGAAGTGCACGAACTGCCTCGTTATGCATATTGAGGCAGAAAGCAATCCTAGAGTTGAATGCCATTTGAGGCTCAGTTGTAGAGTAGATGTCTCCTGTTTCCTTTGACAACATGTATCCATTTGCGTGATCCAATGTTGCATCAATAGCTCCATCTCTGATTGCCTTGGCTACTATACTCTCAGCATCAGCAACAGAGTCCAATCTAAGCTTCTTGGCAACATCATCAAGTGAGATGCGAGAATATGAGATGCTTATGTTGCGTAGCCCAGTCCGAATGACATTGTGCCGCAGCCTAACAATTAAGTTATGGGTCCGGTCTGAACTGAAAGTACTTGAGAACTTCTCAGCAACATATCTGAAGAGCTCCAAATCCCCAATGCGTACAGCCTGAAAGTACACTCAAACATTTTCTGAGTTCTCAAACCTAGTAGTAAATCTTGGAACTGCTGAAACCCAAGAGGCAATCCAAATTATTATAACGCTTGGTTTTTGTACTAAATTAAAAAAAAAAAATTCCCTTCAAATGATTTAAAGAGCGAACTTCGATCAATAACAAAACATGAGGATACTGATAAAACAAGTGAAGATATTTAAGAGCTACACATGGCTCTTTCTCCTCTTCCTTACAGGGGTGCTTATTCCAGGAATATTAGACTTGGTTCTTTATAAAGCCAAATGATAGGAAAATTAAAAATGAGAAACTCAAACTCACATTTGTCAGTTCAAAGTATGGCCTCAATGCCTTCTCCATGCCTTTCTGCATAAAAACAGTCCTCTCAGGGATTTCTCCTAGCAGCAATCGGACGACAATTGCCCATTTGTTGCACTGAACCCGAAAACCAAGGGCCGCGACAGGGGCTTTCCGAGCAGCTTGGAGGAGACACTCTTTGGCATCTGTGTACTCCAGTTGAATTGTCCTAATCTTCCCCAAGTAAAAGAGGTAGCGGCAAAACTGCAATGGTGAACCTTTGACTTGTCAACCTCCAGGCAACCAATTCATAACCATAAAATTGCAATTTAGTTGGATGAAATGAAGTAAACAACATTTGGGAAACATGGGTGACTTTAAGATACGCTATTCAAAGAGAAAGATAAAAAATATCATTACTAGCCTGCTGGTTTGAGTGAGCTTCAAATCTAGGAGCCTTTGACCTCAGCTTCTCTGCTTGATCATACAAATTATAATGGAGGTAATTGTGAAGTAGTAGGTTGAGAAGCGTCTCCTACATGAGAGCAATATCCACGTATAAGACCCTAACATCGTCAGAGATATAATGCTCCAATATTTGAAATTTAACCTGACCCAGCTCGTCATGGCGCAATGTTGCAACCCGGTGCAGCGCTAGAAGGTTACTGTCAATGAAAGATGATCTGATTAGACTAGAATGTTATACTGCACTGTACTTCTGGCCATGTATGCTAGAAATATAATTTGGTGAGATTTTTTTTTTAAAAAAAAAAAACCACCAAAACAAACATTAAAGACAACATAGGGTAAAATTTAGTTTTGTATACAATATAGCTCACCCCCTAATTTCAGCAAGATCACCAGTGAGTTCATAGCAAAGGGAGTAATAGAAATAGAGCCTAGCAGCTAGAACATCAACAGTCCTCCTATTTATATTCTTCAGCCGGGCAATGCTTGCAGAGGAACATGCTTTCGCCTGAAATGAGAGAATGTAATGTACAAGAAAAGGAAACATCCTAATGAAATTACTTGCTAATGTACCTCATTATATTTCTTTTGATCAATCAGAAATATCAAGACGACCAAGTAGCAATAGATTTCTAGCTCTGGCAGGGGATGCTTAGCAGGAGCCTGGGTCGCAGAGGTTGCAGTGTCAACTTCCATCTCATGTTCATCTTCCTGTCATCAACATTCAACAACTGAGTTCTAAAAATAACCATAAATGCAATACTTATTAAACTATAAACATTTTATAGTACTTGTATAATTAACTAATACAGACAGTCTATACTAAGTTAATATCGCAATTTAATTAAAAAAAATCAAACGTACAAAATATCTTCAATTCACTTTACCACAGGCATCAAAACTACATGGGAAAAAAAAAAGAAAAAGAAAAAAAGAAAGCAATTGCACGTGGAAAACTGAATATTGCAATATCCCATAAAAAATTACCTTAGGAAGATAAGAAGAGAGTCGACTATGGGCCTCGGAACCTGAGGTGAGCGCGAAATTGAGGAATGCAGAAAGCACAGATGGCTTCAACTTTAGTCTTAAAGCCATAGTTAGTCTTACAGCCCGCAAAATACGACGAGCTTCACGGTCATATGCACCAGTCTCTATCAGAGACGCAATTTCCTTCAAATCTGAAGAAACACAGAAAATTTTATCCAAATCCGAGAAAAAACCATAAGTACCCAGTTCACATTTAAAAAAAAAAAAAGAAGTTACGTTTCACTCAGAAAACGTCAAAAAGATATGTGCAAAAACACGTGAATTTTATAGATTGATTGATTGAACTTACGGTGCAAGGTGGAAGGAGAAGAGGAAGAAAGGGAATTGGAAGGAGCAGCTTGCTCTTTCATTTCCACGTCTTGAGTCATTTTCGAGAATCTGAAACAATTGCGAATTTAAATGAAAAATGATGCAAAAATTCAGATTAAAAAAAAGTGAAATTTAGATTAGGGAGTTACTTACAAGTTAAAAGGGAATTGAGAACAATCGAGCTTCGTTTCGCTATATGAAGTGCTGGATTTGGAGCAATCGAGAACCTAGGCACTAGAGACGAGCAAGGTTTTCCATTTGACCTCTCAGTTTCTTTTCCTTGGAGGAAGTCAGGACAAAAGGGAGAAAGATTATTTAAAAAAAAAAAAAAAGGGGAAGGAGGATTGAACGACGCCGCTTAGGTAGAAATCCTAAGCCATACCCATATCACGAGTCACGATCCGTGACGGGTGAAACGCGTCGTTTGGATTCTATATCGGTCCAGCTAAACTCTCTCTTGGGCCAAGCCCAAACATTAACGTTATATACATATATATAATAAAATCTGTTGAAATATTATGTGTAAATGTTATTTGTCATCTGTAGAATATAATTGGTAATGGTTGATAATTACGCAGGAAGTTGACACTCAAATCTTTATCTTTAGATTGGCCCTGCCAATGTATCAGATCCCTTCTTACCCATTAAGCAATAATAAGAACGACAATAAGACATTGATGCCTTCATAACTTCTAACAAAGTCCTACTTAAATGTTCTTACCAGTTAGACAAGAACAGACACAGCGACGGAAAAATATATTTATTATATAGCGTTGGTACTTGGATTTTTTTTTTCAGCTGCACTTTGTTCATATTATACATAATTAATTATATATATTTGGAATTGAGTCATCTGTTTTTATTTACAACGATATTATCTATACGTAGTTTTGCGAAAGGATGACAACGGATCAAAAACTATTTTTCTCGTTGAAAATAAAACCCGTCCCGACAAGGTCAGGTCAGGTCAGTTCAAAACGTGGCAGGTGCCGGTTACTCTGCCATTCCTAGTTCTGCATTAGATTAATAAAAGTATTTTTTCCTAACATAATGGCTTCATAGGAACTTGATTATCATCAACAATTCCTACATGCAGTGATCCAAGGTCCTGGTGACATATATGTGTATATATATATATATATTTTTTTTCAAAGGATTTATAATTCCCAAGGTATTTGACCTTCTTGATTTCAAACACATTCATAGGTTAAACATCATCCAACTATCTGTTGCCATCTGGAAACTTTGCCTCGTAAGTTTGTGGCACCTGCAAAAACGACAATAATATTTTTATTTCCAAAAATAAAAATAAGATAATATTAAAAGAAATTATTTATTACCATGAATGTTGCAGTGATCATTTTTGCAGCAAACCATCTTCCATGTAAGTTTCGTTGCGCATTTATCGCACCTTGTGTATCTTCAAATCGTAAGTAGACAAAACCAGCAGTGTTCCTGTTCAAGAAAACAAAACGAGCAATGAAAGTCATCGGAAAAACATAGATCCGAAGAACAAAAGGCAACGACTTCATGTAATAATAACCGTGAATTACATCAAATGTAGACATCCTCAAAATCAGACTAGTGCACGGAATATAAGCCTAATCTAACAAAGATACAGCAGCTGGTCCAACTAGGAATTACCTGTCCACATAGATATGCTTCAATTTTCCGAATTTTGAACATTCCTCTTGAACATCTTCTTTGATATCCAAATCAAAATCTGGTTCGGTCTGTCACAAGAATATGATATACGATTAGGGAAAAACATGAAAAAAGAAACTCTACAATCTAGCTATGGACGCCATCAACCTCCAGATTTGGATCAAACATATTCTTCAACAATAGGCATTCGCTTGGGATTCCAATTGTGTCAATCGTAGGGATGCCATTGGTAGGGATTTGTAGACCACCGGGAAGTCCAGGAATAGTTGGAACAACAGATTGTACCATAGGTGAAGCACCAAGGACTGGCGCTGTTGAAGCAGTAAGGCCAGTGCTATTAACAGGCATGCCTACAGAGCCAGTAATACTGCAAACAAAGGAGACCGATGCAGTATCAGCCAGATAACTTATAAATAAAACAAGTACAAGATTGATATAACTTATAAATAAAACAAGTACAAGATTGATAAAGGCAAACCTTGATGCAGTGCCACTGCGATCCAACTTTGCCATGAGAAGTGCTCGAGATGATGAATTCAGAGACTGGAATTCACAAGAATATTTTGTCAGATCCCTAAAAAGTTAGATAAAAACTAATCAAATACAGACAAAGCTAGCAAATCAAAGACAAATGTGAAACAGCAACAAAGGCGCATTTTATGACTTCACATTGGTTGGCTATCCTCCTGGGAAAATGTAAACTTCTGGCAATCTGAGCATGATGGTGAGTGTCCTTAAAATGCAACGTCAACTTTGGGCTATGTTCTAAATGTGGGTTCAACAGAAACCATTCATAGCCATCTGATACCTCTTTAGATGCATTGACAGAAAAAAGTACGAAAATACTCACCAAGCCACCTCCTTCATCATCATCAAGATCGGCGGTTTTTATCCCAACATCTTGCAATGCACCTTGATCGGTAACAGTTGATACCTAAACAGATTGAAAAAGCACACACACATACATATAACTAAAAATCTCATTCTTAAGGCTCTATGGTGGCAAAAAAATTGGTAGCTGTATCTGTGGTCCATAGAACAGCAACTAAAAGAAAAGTCGGTGGCAAAAGAATATAAAAAGGTTGCATGCTTATAGAATTATAGTCAATTTAGCTCAGTAGTTGATGGTTCAAATGAGGTAGGAACCTTAAATCAGATATCAATGAATATCTCCTGCCTGGAAGAAACCTAGACATCATTTACCCATCATTACCTTGATTACTCGGCCTCCAATCTCCAGCTGTCCATTTAAATTCAATGCATTCCTAGCATCTTCCAGTCGGGCAAACTGCAAGAAGAACCATCATTCAATTACCTTTCCAAAAAAGACACTATTCAGCATCTACGAAATAAGGCCACCGCAAATTCAAGAATAATTCAAGGCATTAATACCAGGTAACGCCTGTTTGATTACAAACAGGTAGATAAAGTTTTCCAACATATGGCAAAAGCAAAGCTCTTCAATTCAAAGTTTATCCTCCTTTTCTTTGGATTTGGCTTTGGGGGGGGGGGGGGGAATACAAGCACGTACGCTATTGCAGCATATTGCTAAAGAAAAATCACAATGAATGTCTTAGATTGCTTCGCAAAATATTACCTGGACAAAACCAAAACCTTTACAATGACCAGTTTCATCAAAAGGCAACTGAACCAGCTCCACAGTTCCAAAAGCTTCAAAAACCTGAGCATTTTATACAAAATGGAAATGAGCAATATCAATCCAGCAAAAAGTACACGGGAATCCAAGGAAGTATGATATAGACATAGTACTCCAATTTAGGATTAGAGAGAAAGAGGAAAAGAGGAACCTAAACCTATAAAAGGCGACCAAGAACAACTACATTAATAAAAGATTCCTTAAGAGCAAGCAGACTAGCAAATCATACATTGAAAGCATCAAGTGAAAAAGCATATTTAAGAACTCATTCCATATTGCTTGCCAATCTACCTGATTCATTCCAATCTCAATGAATGATCATAGTTATTTTGGTCAAACTGATTCAAACGAATGTAAAGCACAAAATCTCATCACAAAAGGGGGGAAACTTGAGTTCAGAAGCACATTATTGTTATTGTTAAAAATTGGTCATGAACAACTTGGCAAAGAAACAAGAAAAGGGACATCAGTTCAGTTTATGTCAAGCCTCTTGAGATGGGCAGTATCTCCCCTAGTCAATTTTGCAATCAAGTCTTTACCATATTTAAGAATTTCTGTTTTCCATTGCTAACATCCTTTGAAGCTCGTGTTATCGCAATGCATGCATCCCCTTGATTGGAAGTTCTAAGACACATGCATGTCATGCCTAGGTTTTGCCGCCTTGTATCTTTTTGAATGTTTCCCTCCCCAAATCTTTCAGTTAACTCTTCTTAAGTTAAATTAGCATGCTATTCTATTCCCAAAATAAAGCTTTCAGATTACAACCCAAACCCTGAGTAATTAAAAATTAAAAGCACTCAAAATCAATAACTAAGATCCTATCTCAAACATTAGAGTGTACATTATTAACACTCCCTACAATCTTACCTGACGAAGTTGATCTTCTGTAATGTTGAAATGTAGGTTGCCAACATACAACCTTCTAGCCCCACCAGCATATGGACCTGTCTGTCCAGCTGACACAGACGAAGTTGACTGAACAAGATTCTTCTCAGCTTCTGATGGTTTCACCATCACCGGTTGACCAAGAAGAGGCTGTCCAGAGAGAGCTATTGCCATAGGGACTGACATTACATCATAGAACTCGACGTATCTGCATGAAGAAACTAAATTTGATCCACAAGAATGCAGATAGAATATATAGCAAGATGCAGGGCATACCAAACCACCCCAACAAAGTACTGTCTCCTCAATCCTCACCACTTCCTCTGAGAAGAATTTACAAATTAATAAAATTTTGGCATTGTGTTTTTAACTTTCCAGACTAACAAGGAAACAAAGCCTTTTGTGCCAAAGAACAAACAAGTTTAAACATCCTATAAATTCTAAGCAATGCCATTGCAACTATAGCCAAATGGTTTTAGTTGAATGTCTTAAGATTGAATTAGAAATGTTTGCTGCCCATTTGCTGTTTATTACTTGCGCCATTTTCATACTTCACATAATAGACATCGTTGTTATTACTTAGCCCACGCAAAAGGGATATTAAGTAGTTTTCTTCCTATAGACTGGTTTAACTTGTGATTCATTGCATTTGCACTCCCTCCACCCCTATCAACTGGTTATATTGGATGCATTAGTTAACATAGCTGCAGCTATTTTACACTCTTCTAATAAACTACTTGTCTAATTTGTCATGCATCCTCCCTACTATATAAGTAATTTTTATGAAAATGACCAGCAGCACCCCTTGAACATTAAAATCTACAATTTCTTACAGAACCACATTTTGGATATCACATAACACATGCCAAACTAGTCTAATTGTTCACAACTGTAAAATCTTTTCAATAACTGTACATTTAGGCTTTCCCACATGATGTGAGTCGCATAGGATTTCTTTCAAAACAACAATATTTAGCAGTCACCATGAACACATGAAACAGTAAAAAGCAAAACCATAATCAAAAAGGGTTTGCTAGGTTCTTGCTTTTGATACATGCTCTTTGCTTATAGTGGAGGAAAAAAGAGGAAAAGATATGTTTGATGTACAAACAAATAAATATTTTTTAAATAACAACATAGAAGGTTTATACTATGTCACACATATATATTAATATATTTACTATATCTTTTCCTTTCTTTATTTTTCATCGGTTAAGAAACAAATAACTACTTGAAAAACAAGTAGCAAAAGCAAACCCAAATCGCACCTAAAATTTGCAAGTTAGTCATTAAGGTTTAGTACTTACCCAACTCCCTTGGAGCGTCTTGAATTTCGATCCATTATGAGGCGCACGTCTCGTACCTGCAAATTGAGATTAATAAGTATGCAGCACCCAAAAAAAAAAAAAAAAGAAAAGAAAAGAAAAGAAAACACGACATCCATCACAGACACACACACAAACTTGTCTGCATATTAATCTGTATTTGTCTACATCCATGATGATTCAAGTTTACTGTTGAAAGAATCTGGGCAATTAACATTATAAATTGTATTAGACATTGTTAAATTTTTGGTTTAAAACAAAAGCAACAGATTTTGTCTAATCATCATTCTATGACTTAAAATGAGATCCAAATAGTTTCAATTAGATTCCACATTGAATGATCAATAAAACCACTTTAGATATAGGATCAAAAGAAATTGGAAAGCATGAATTTTAATAGTAAAGTAAACGATTCAATCTCCATGGAAACTAATAAGAGTAGAGAATTTTCATAATAAAGTAAATGACTCCAACACCATGGAAACTAATAACAATAGAGAACTCCAGCACAAGATTCTGGCAATTAAACTCAATTAATATATCCTCCATATACAATTGCTAATAAATCCTCTAAGACATGAATAAAATGGTAATTAAAATGAGCTTCATAACATAAAAACCAAGGTCTTTAGCATCATATACATTACATTTAAGTACTAAATTAACCTTGTATGACCTGTATACAAGAAACTACAATAAAAATAGAAATCACCTTGCCAGCCCTAGAGAAGAACTCATAAACATCTCTTTCATTAGCCTTCAAGGATATCTGTCAAGTATAGTTTACAAAATTTTACATTAGCAGTCGCAAAGAAAAACATCAGGTCACAAAAACATGATAGAATGAGAATGCATCCATACCTGATAAGCAAATACAGTTCTCTGATCCCTTTCTGGATCAACCTCAGGCTCCGCCACATCCTCCTTTTTGTCTTTATACCTCCTGTAAAAAGGAGGAAAAACACAAAATAACCATTGAATTGATTAACAACAGATAAAAAAAATCAGTGAAACCACCTCAAAAGTTATGAAAATATTCAAAAAAGGTGAAGATAAATAGAACGAATGTGTTTCTGCTTCTGGGAAGTGAAGAAACATCTCAAACCTATGCTTCAAGCAATCACTGCCAAAACAACAAAATGAACAAAAAAAGAAAAAGGCAAAATCCAGAATGGCATCAATTTTTCCCTCCGACATGCATAAAAATGCCAAACCCTTGTTACATGGTCCTGCAGGGAACTACACAAAGTCAACATAACACCTTGACTCTATAACATGGAAATCAAACATAAGTCGATAGAAGAAAGCGCCATGGTTACCTACAACCTAAAACTTCAAGACAACATTTTAATGATTATACCCTGCAAAAAGAAAAAAAAAGGGGGGGGGTATGGCCAATCTGGTATTCCACAGAACACGAAGATGAACTGCTTCTTTAAAGCTTAAGCAAAGCCCATTACACCCTCACCAGCATTTCTGCAACAGAATAGATACAATTAAGCAACTCATTTTTAAAGGTGGAGGATAACGGTAATCATAACATGATATCGCCACTCCATTCAAAACCTCCAAGGTTGAATCTACATTCTTGCAATGCAAGATTTCAAATATATTCTAGGAAGCAATATTTAAAACCCATGACCAGAGTTCCAGAAAACCCAATTTCCAGAAAGACCATCCGAAGATTGCTCTAGCACATCTGCGACTACCCAGAATTTAATGTTCGATATTCAGAATTTTGAAGACTGAATAAATAGCACAACTATATGAAACTTAAGAGCTAAAGAAAAAAACTGATTTATATATAAGTATAAAAGCCGTTAAACAAGGGAGAGTTATACTTCGAGGAAACAACTGATAGATCATATCTACGACAAAGAAAAGGTTGATTATCTAGATCTTCTACATGTTTACATGTAAAGAAAGGTGATGTGCTGAATGGGCCTGCTATATGGCAATGCCAACTTTTGGAGAGATCTGGAGAAACAAGGCACCAGGAACAGAGAGAAAATATCTATATCACATTTCCCACTAGAACAGCGGAGCTTGCATGAAATGAGTTAAGAAACTATTTCTTCACATCACTAACAAAAACCCATTGCTGCATTTACAACTCAACGAAGAAACTTGCTATCCTCAAAGTTCAAATTCTCAAATATACGCTACTCACTAATATTAGAAAGAAAAGTCAGGTAGCTCTATGGTTTACTCAATAGAAAGATAACTTAAATTACGATCCAGATAGTTAAATAAGAGGACAACAATGAGACAATGCGCCTAGTAATCAATTCACTTACAAGTCAAAATGTCATATACAATCATCATCACATAAACCTAACAGTGCACATCATAACCTATAAATAATTCAAGCCACCCCTATACGTAAATGTCTCTCCAAGATCCCATTTCTAATGTCTAGGTGCTAATTACAATCGCATAGGCATCAGCTCGATAATAATTTCCTTGATATACCATTAAATTGCAACCAGCATAAGATAGCTAACCTCACCATCCAGTTGGTGGCATTTTTGGACAGAATCCTACACTACCATTCTCAATAAACAAATCCTAGCTAGGTATAATAGTAGATATAATTTCCAACCTTTTTCAATGTTAAAGCTGTAATAAAATGTGTTTTGAATAAAGTCGGTCATAAGAAAATAATGCAAGGTCGTCACAATTTTAAGTTGCAAGCAAGTGGTCATTTATATATATATATATATATATATATATATATATCCAAGAAAATAAAACTGTTAAAGCAAATAGAGAAAGACAATTTAGACCCTTTTGACTCAAGACTGACGGGTAAAAAGTACAAACTACCAAGGAAATAGATAACCTGCTTGTTAAAGCTATTTTTAGAATGTGAACAAACTAATATAATACTATTGCATCTAATTAATATTGGCTGTTATGTATTGCAGCAATTCTCAAGCCAAATTGTTACAAGACAGATACGCACAAAGAAGCCAAAAGCTAAACAAATGGACGCGAGAATAGTGTACACGGATACCTGCTTTCTCTGTCTCGTTCCCTTGGCTCTCTCTCCTTTTCTCTTTCTCTAAACTCCGAGTCCCGACTCTTCTCTCGTTCTCTTTCTGATCGACTCCTGCTTCTCCTTGACCGCTCTATCTCCTTTTCCCTGTCCCTCTCACGATCACTTTCTTTCCTATCTCGTTCACGTTCCTTATCTTTGTCCCTCACATTCCCCTCCTCCCTGTCCCTGTACTTGACTCTATGTTCTCTGCTACTCCTGTGCCTATCCTTCTCACCATCTTTAGACTGTGACCTGTGATGAGATGAGCGTTGTTCCTTGTGCCGGTCATGATCACGTAATGACTCCTCTCGTGATTTCGAGCGTTTGGAACGACTATGGTCATCATCGTAATCATCAGCTCTCTCCTCCCTCTTATGCTTTGAACTCCGACTTCGATTTCTCTCATCGGATTTAACAGCATCGACAACGCTGCCATTACCATTTTCCTTCTTCGCCTTTTGAGGCTCAGGATTTTCAACCGTTTTTTCTAAATACTCATATTCATCAAAATCCATATTTACCCACTTCTAATCTGCAATTAACAGATCAAAACCAATAATTTAAACCCAGTAGAAATACCAAACTAAAACATTAAAGAAACTAATTAAGTCCAATACTTTCAACTGGATTAACCTAAAATTTGCTTTAATTTAAAACTAAAACTTAGATTTCTCATTGACAGACCAAAGAACGTTAAGAAAATAACAATAAACGCTAAAACCCACAAAAAGCTTACCCAAATTCAAATTCAAAGATTTACTTTCTTGTGCGTCGTTAGTTCTTAGCAGTGAAACAATTGTTAGGGTTTGAAAGCGAAATTTAAGTAAATTACCTTTCGAAACAAAGCAGAACATTCAACGCGACTAATTAGATATTTTCTTTTTGAAGTACCGGTGCTCCGCTATCGCGTTAGCTCACTACAGTGTGAACTTTTGGCTACGAGTTTTTTATAGTTACTCAAAATATAGGGTCAAAAAGAGAGCGGATCAGTTTCTCTGGATCCGGGAGTGGATCACAACATGAACTAGATTTAAATTGGGCTTGCTATGGATTTGGTTAAAAACGAGGTTCCAAACTTCCTATATATAGAGGGTTTTAAGTCGGTTTGTTCTATTACAAGGGCCCTGGCCCAAATATTTTGGAACCGGCCCATTTACGTATATATATATATATATATTTTTTTTTTTCAAAAACCGTTTTTTATTTTACTTTAAAAGGAGAAATAAATTTATTTTTGCAGTTCATGCTTTTCCACTATTTCATAGTATATGTTTTTCCACTTAAGATCAATAATTGCCATTGAAAATAAATTTGATCTTGCATTTAATTCATATAAAAGTAGGAAAAATAGATTAAATTTTCATATATGATAGTAAAAACCTGCGTTACCAGACTTTTTTTTTTTTTTAAATCCACATTTAGCACTCACATGTAAGATATATACCCATATCCGATGTCATAAAAATCTATTCAACATGTCTAATTTTATTTTTAATTGGGTTCTATATTCTGAAAATATCATCCAAGTAAATCAATTTCATAAAAATGTGCAGGAAAAAAATGGAAATTGAAACAAATTCCACTCCATTTTGCAAAATTCATTTATTTCAAAGCACATCCTAAAATTACATATAATATTTGAACCAAACAGTCAAATTCAAAAACCTTTGGAGAACTAATATATTTTATAATGGCTATTTCCCACACAATTTTTGTAAAATTTTAACATATGCCACTATATAGACAAGTATTAATTGTTCAGATTGGGAAAAAAATTTATAATGGAGCACCAAATTGTTTGTTTCCTCTTGTTATTACACCAAAAGTAACAAAAACTGTATATTCTTCTCGCTTCACCATATCATCCAAATACAATGGTGAGGAGATGCATGCAAATCAATGCTGATACCATAAACATAAATTATTCTGAAAAAAAAAAATAGATATGATTTTCTTTTCTTTTTTTTTTCTCCCCTACCAAAAATGCATCTGCCATTTGCTATTTGTGGCAATAACAAAAATTGTATGACATCTACACCTACAAGCTTAGTTTGATTTAGATATTCTATTTGGAGTCATATTTGAGTTATCTTGACTAAATATCCCAAACCTGCCCTGTCCACCCCTATCGCTGTCTGGCTTCTGGCTACCGTCAAATTTTGAGCCAGGAAGATTCTGATTAGCTCCATTTCCTCCTGTGCCACGGTTTCTTACAGATGCATACCTGTTTCCCTCGTTGCTCCCATGTGCATCTGCTGCTATACCTTGATTGCCAGATGAATTTCCTTTAGGAGTGCTGAACATCCCAAAGCTAGGAGCTGGAGTATCTAGAACATCAGAATGAGATGGTTGTTGCTTGAGATCATTCTTGACTTGCTCTGTGTCTTGCACTGTGGATGCAGCCTTCATACTTTGGGGTGGTTGCCGTCGTTGGTAACGGAACTGAGGCTCTGAACTAACTGACTCTCTCGTGTTCTCGCCCACATTTTGAGGTGGTTGCTGTCGTGGATATCGGAACTGGGGCTCTGACCGACTCCGGCCCATATTTTGAGGTGGTTCCCAATGTGGATATCGGAACTGAGGCTCTGACCTAACTGACTCTCTTGTACCCTGGCCCATATTTTCCATTGGTCTAGAAGGGGGGAACGGATTCCTTTGTTCACTTCTTTTGTATCTGTTGTCAATCCCAAGGGATGTCTCGGGACGAGGGTATTGAGAAGTATTTGATGCAGTGGAATTAACATCTTGCTTGGGATGCAAAAACTTTGATGAATAATCATTTAGAGGCGGGGAAACTCGTTGTTGTGTCACATGTATTTCCTTCCTTACGCAGTTCAATGAAACACCTCCATTATGATCGAATAATTTGTCAAAATCGTCACCAGATTCTGAGACTGACCAAACAGTTTTCATGTCATCAACATTTTCATCCTGCATTTGCATTGGTGAAGATGTAGGCAGATCATCTTCATCTGAAAATTCAGACTCTAAGCCAGATTCCATAGAATCATCATCTTGAGGCAGCTCGGACCTTTGTCTGTCAGTATCTGATTCAGTAGAAGATTCAACCTGATTACCACCAACAACCTTTGATGATGTTTTTCCACCGCCTTTCTTTGATGGGCCAAATTTAGCATGCTTGACTATCACAAATGCTTGTCTTTTCTCCACCCTTGGCCCACTTTCCACAACAGATACGTCTTTAATCTGAAAAATTAGTAATAAAAGGTTCGGAAAAAAAGGGTGGTGATCAAGGAGACACAAATAAGGAATCAAAAGTCCATGTGAGGTACATACTAGAAGGGAAAAAAAAGTGTAGGAATGTGACATACCAAGTCAGTGAGACGAGACAACAATCCTCCCAAGTTCTCCTCTTCGTCCTCCTTACCGCTGCCCATTGCAATACACTATCAAAGAACCACAAAGGACACTCATTAATATTCATCAGAATTCAGAACCAAGACAGCCAATCTGAACACTACCAATTTATTAAGAACACGCCACAATTACTTATGCATCTTTGCCCATCAGAAGAACATGATCCTTTTCATACTATTGCTTACCATGCTCATAATTATTTTGAATTCTGGCTAATTTTTTTTATTTCTTTTCTAAGCAAAGTGCACATCTGGCAAAAGTCATCACTAAAAAAGGGGATCTCTCTTCTCGAAACATTGTGGTGGCAGAAATTAGTATATCATCATACAATAGAATAAAGGAAGAAGCAAATAGAAGCACTAGAATGGAAGAGTATAACAGATTCGAGGAATTAAAATACGAGTTGCTATAACACTCAATCACTACCAAACATGACTTAGTTATGCACAGTAAAAATGCTTTTACAAACTAACAAAAACAAATATTACTGTAATTAAATCAATAATCATTTACAAAGAATAAAAGAAAGCACCTTCACTAGATAACCACGTTCCAATAACCTTATCACACTTTCTGCCTTTATCTTTAGGTCCTTCTCTTCCTGCAGAAGCCAAAAAAAATTATCAAGGTTCCCATCTCAGCTTCAAATTTTCTTAATTAATACTGAAACCTCATCCGTATTCGAACATAGAGGTAAGTGAAGCATTAAAATTTCATAATAGTGAATTCCATCGGGGTGATGTAATAAAGTATTCCTCTGTAAGATTTTGAATCTTTGATAACTGGCTCAGGATATAAACAAAGTGAGAAGGAATATACTATGGAAAATCGATTTCGAATGCAAATACACTTCATTCAAGAAGCGATTTCATTGCATTTTACATGTCTAATAACCCATTCAAATCTTTATATGTTACCAGCCACCTGCGGCACATCAGATAAGGTCGGGCAGTATGCCCGTTCACCCAGCAGCCAGTTTTGCTGATAGATGAGTATGGTTCAAATATTCTAAAGCTTTTATAGAAAATCTATGCATGTTCAAAACTGAAGATTCAGAATACCAGCTTAAATTCATGTATCTGACATTACGCAGTTTGGAAGAGCCACGGTTAAATACTAAATACATAAAAATTTAATCAAATGCTCCTGTCAAGTGTCACTATGTTGTTCAGACTTAAAACATGTTTTATTTCTAATATCTTAACACTATTGTTCATTGATGTGCATCATGGTTTCAGGATGTATAAACATTCAATGAACAATAAAAAAGAAGATAACGAAATTTCTTAAAGAAAGAACTTACTATTTTCTCAGTGAATCGAACCTTTTTGCACCCTCCTCTCTTTACTGTCTCCCCTGCCTAAGGAAAAAATAAAAAAAGGTTTTGCTAACATATTTTGAAAAACAGGCAGGTCCATGCACAGGAAAACAGATAAAGACAAATAAAGACATAATGAGTTAGCTAGACTCATGATGGTTAGTTCATGTCAGAAAATAAAAACCAAACATCATTCAATGCATTTAATATTTTATGACACCTCCAGAAAGTGTCACATAATTAACTGATATGTTAGAAAAAAAAAAATCAAGGCCACAAGTTCATTAGAAAACCATAGTTCTACTTGGTCGCTCAGGTGATTATCTTAATTCTTCCCAGTAGGCAAAAACATTGCACGGCAACAGTGCGAGATGCTTTTTACCAAAAAAGCTTTAGAATCTACAATCTGAAGGTGCAAAGTCCATGTTGTTTGTGCTCTTATTCTCTGGGTCTCGGATCTAACTGGACTTTTTTATTTCAGATAAAAAACTAGGCTTCTAAGCCTGGAGGCCAATCTTATTTCAGATAAAAGAAATAGTAAGCAAGTTACACAGTAGCAATTTAGAGTAGAAAATATTCAAGTCATGCACTGATCCTTTTTTATTTCATCTCAAGCCAAATGAACAGATATAAATGAATTATCATGCAAACTACCTTGCTTTTAGCACGTTCCTTTTCCATTAGACGTCGTTTGTACCTTTCCTTATGAAAGTCCATCAGTCTACAAACGGGGGGGTTGTCCTTTTTTTGAACCTACATAAATAATACAACCTGTATTAGATCCCACATTAAATAAAACTTGACATAAAGGTTACTCTTCTACAAAAACTTTCAAAAGAATGGAAGCTTATCAAAGAAAAAGTTCTCTCATAGAATGATGAAAGAAAATTAGAAAAAGGAAATGGAGAGAATGTTCCAATACCAAATAGCAAAACAAATAGTAAGAATTAATCATCTCAATTATAAATAACAAGAAATTGTTACTTTGCTAAAATAACATTACATTTGCAAAAAGAAGCAAAAGCATGTTAGCTAAGACTATAGAACTCCTCACCACTTTCTGCAGCTAAAAATTATTTATAAATAAATTAATGGAATGTATAATTTTCTTTTTATTTTACAAAATAAAAATAATAACTAGCATTTTCTTTAGAAAGTGGTAGTCGGATGGAATCATCCAACCATTCAATTGAAAGCATTTTTACCTCAACTAGATCAAGATCGTGCTTCCTTGCTTGTTCCAATGCTTCATCGATTGAGATAATAGAATGATGACCTGCAAATTTCATAAATCATTAAGTGATTTATACTAGCAAACGACTACCATAAAACAATTAAAGACAATCCAACACAACATACAGAAGAACTGTTATTTCAATCAATAATAGAAATCTTCTGTTCTTCTCTCTCATTTTCACTTTGGGTTGAGTATTTCTAATCCTAAGCCTATCCTGCTTGCAAGTTCAAATCGCTATAAACTAAATACTGGCAAATAAGAAAAGGCCCTTTGTCTTGCTCAATATTATGAAACACAGAATCACATACCATCCTCAAACACCAATCTAACAACACTAGCTGTGATTTGCTTATTTAAACGCGGCCTATCCTTGCTTGGCTCGACCTTCTTATTGTTAATAGCCTGCAATAAACAAACACAACAAATTAACCCCAGATCCTTAGCACAAAAAATTTCTCATATACCCATTACTCAAAATTGAACAAACTATATGCAAAATTACTCATAATTAAAGCATTCTTTTTATTTTTAATCCAATCAAATCCAAAACACATCAGAAGCAAACACCAATGCCTAGATTCCAAGAAAATAGAAACTAAATTAACTAAAAGTCTATTATTTTGCAAAGTTACCTGAACAGGAGCAGCAAACGATCTGACATTACCGTAAGAATAAGAGGGCTTCTTGTCAATATTGCAAACGGGTTTCTCCGACACAGAGATCCCTGTTTGATGAAGAAAAGATGCAAAGGTAGCTTGAAAATAAAGTCTCCTATATTGATTTGATAAAAGTTGAAGCTTAGATTGATTGATTCTACGCCAAAACGCCATGTTCTTAGTTTAATGAACCAAAAATTGGCGTTCTTCGGAGCGAATGCAATAGGGTTCCGAGAAAGCAAGGAACAAAACCCTAGTTAAGCCAATTTCTATTTTTTTTTTTTTTCCCGATTCAGTTGCGAGAAAAAAAAAATCTATCTGGTCTCAAAACCCGACAGCCTTGTCCCAGGTTACATGATTTAAGGGCTACGTCAACTGCTGGATCGGATCAGTTGCTTCTGAGCGAAGCTCGATTAACTAGTCAGCCCTAAGTAAGCCCAATTATCTGTGCAATTTCAATGAGCCTTTGAAGCATTGGGCTTCAAGATTGTATAGAGTCGGCCAACGTTTTGGGTTTTTTTTTTTTTCTTTTAAGCCAGGATCTTATTTTTCATGAGCATTAGCGGACTTTGCAGGCTAATTCCGTCTTACGAAGGAAGAATTTTTTATAATTTGTATCGATTTAGTTTATCTTAAATTATTATTATAATAATAAAAATATTTTATTTATATTTAATTATAAAATAATAATATAATTATTTTTAAAATATTTTAAATCATAAATTTATTTTTTTGAGTCGAGTTTATCAAATTTAGATATATAATTTTTGTTACATAAATTCAACTCAACTTATGCTTACTTCTAATAATCATCTTTATAATTTAACTTATGATAAAGTTCTTTGCTATAAATTATTTGGCAAGTACTATGTTTTGAGCTAGAGAGAAGATACTAACAATACGAAAATCGTAACCAATCATTTTTAATTATTGGTAGTCCTAACGAGAACTTACGATGAAATTTGGAAAACTCCAAT
>JBBYHL010000001.1:4260804-4272396 GCA_038381835.1 Adansonia madagascariensis | reverse complement strand
TTTTTAACATAATATTTATATTTTATAATAATATTTATAATTTTATTTTATTGATTGTTAACTTTTTAAATTATTTTTATAATGGATAGTGAAACTATACACTTTTAAAAAAATATTGACAAATTGTTTAATAAAAATGTATTAAATTATTAAAAATTAAATTAAAATGATATTTAAAAAAATAAAAAAATTAATACAGGTGATTCAAACAGACTTGGACAAGAAAATTACCTATATTTTGAGCATAACCAATCTTGACAAAGTTTATAAGATATTAATATCATACTTAGGTCTAATCCAACCCCATTAACAAATCTAATTGTAATTGAATAGGAAAAAAATGTTAAAATATATATATGATAATTTTGAAAAAAAATATAAAAATTAAAATATAACTTATCAAAAATAATATAAATATATCAAAATTTATATAATATAAATTATTAATATATTAAAATTTTTTATAAATATAACACTTAAATATAATTATGATTATAATGAATATGAAACAATATAAATGAGGTCGTTGAGAGATTAAGCGGTGGTGAGCTGCGAAGGGAACAAAGTTGGTGAAGTTGGCAGCACATGTGGGACCTGAGTTGGTCTAGAATTTGAATTTTGGACTTGTTCGAATCACCATCATCAACAGATAAAAGTGTTTTATATATATATATATATATATATATATTTTGGTAAAGAAAGAAGTGCTTGCATGAATTCCGCAACTGGACGCTTCAAGGAGCAGGTGTGGAGCCACCCGCGGCTCGTCCCCTAACGCATACACTGCTCGCGCAAGCCCACGCCAGCCACACGCATACATCAGTGCATGTAGTTGCGGGCCGATCGTATATTTGGGCATGGTCTACTGCCCAATGTCTCCAGTTAAAGTTACCTTTGAGTGATTGGGCTCATTGAGAGGGCAGACCTTGGTTTGAACCTATACTCACCCCCGGGCTACTGGCTCCTTTTGAAGGCCTTACCTTAGAATCTTTCAAATTTTTAAAAACCCAACTCATTGTTGGTCCATAATTATATACAATATGGGCTGGGTTTTCAGTCTTCTTGTGCTTTTGTTGCTCACCCTTGGGCTAACCTTTATAATTCCATTTTGTTTAACGTTGTAAAGCATAGGACATCTAAAATTTTTAAATATTTCAATTTAACTTTGATTAATTTCTATGATATCTATAATCGTTTTATTAATTTTTTTACTACTTGAATATAAATTCAATTCATATTCATTAAATATTTAAATTCATTAATTGAACTGTTTCTAAAAATATATATATAATTAAATAATTATATCAATTTAAAATAACATCAAATTTAAATATATAAATATATTATTTATTTAAATATAATTTATTCAAATAATAAATTTAAATGTTTAAAATTATCTAAAATAAAATTAAAATAATTTTAATATTAAATGTTTAAAAACCCTTATCCAAATCTATACTCAATAATTAATTTAATATCCAAATTCACGACAGTTGAATCTACTCCTTTACCATCCATTGACATCTTTAATTTTGTCCACTGAAATAAAGGCTATTTCCGTCATTTGAGAAGAAAGGATAAAGGTTTCTCTTACGTGTCATCCATTAACCAAAGCCATGTTGGCAACTATCCAATCCACAAAAACCAAAGCATCATCCCAAACTAACCACAGCCCTCAAAACCAGACCACCCTTCTATCCCAAAGGATCAAAATCACGTGTTCAACCAAACAACAGTCTTATCTTGCTCCACACGAATTATCATCCCAAAAGTCGATCATTTAGAGTTAACAATCCTCTTGATTTACCAATCTTTCCAGTGCAGACCATTTTAAGCTAGTGTTCTTTACCACACCAAAACCATTGCTATAAAACGAAGAAACGGAGTTAACTGAATTTTAAAAGTGCTCTGCTTTTGTTTAGATAAACAAAAGAAATAGAATCTGGTTTTTTCTGTGGCTAGTTTTTCAATGGCAAAGCCAGTTTCGATTGAAGTGTGGAACCCAAATGGGAAATACAGAGTTGTTAGCACTAAGTCCATGCCTGGAACTCGATGGATCAACCTCTTAATTGAGCAAGATTGCCGTGTCGAAGTAATTATATTTTTTCCTCTTCCCTAAATCCTCTGTTTTAGTTCGCTTTTTCTGGTAAAATCTTTTTTAATGAAGCTTTATTCAATGTTACTCAGATATGTACCGAGAAGAAAACAATCTTGTCCGTTGGGGATATCATTGCTTTGATTGGCCATAAGTGCGATGGGGTGATTGGGCAGGTGAATGAATTCTTCATGGGGTTTTTGTTTTAGTTAGGAATATGGGTTCTTTTAGTTCAATTTGTTTGTTCTTTTTTCTGTTTTTTGAAATTAGGAATTTGTGTTACAGTTAACTGAAGACTGGGGGGAGACTTTGTTTGCGGCCTTAAGCAGAGCAGGAGGCACAGCTTTTAGTAACATGGCTGTGGGTTACAACAATGTTGATGTTAATGCCGCCAACAAGTATGGTGTTGCAGTTGGCAATACGCCTGTAATTTCACTTTTCCCCATAGTTGCTGATACCTTTAACCTCTCTTCTTTGTATTTTGGGTTAAATATAAAATTGGTATCTATAATTTATCTAGATTTTCAGTTTAGTATCTAAAGAATTTTTTATTATCAAATTGGTACCTAAAATTTCATTTTATCAAGTATGTTGGTACCTAGTACTATTACTATTGTCAACTACGGATGGCAATCAACAATCAATGATATATTGACACGTGGCAAAAATGTTTGCATTATCATTGCAATGTCATCATTAAAATTTCAAAAAAAAAAAATTGATGCGGATGTGACAGATGATGACATGGCATTTTTGTCACGTATCAATATCTTATTGGCTAATTAACTGCCACGTCAACAGGTGACTAACGATAATAGTGTCAGGTACCAATATGCTTAATAAAATGAAACTTTAGGTACCAATTTGATAGAAAAAATTCTTTAAGTACCAAACTGAGAATTGAGAAAAAGTACAAGGGCCAAATATATATTTAGCGCTAGTATTTTTGTCCTTGAATAGACTAGTTTAATCATATTTTGGGCATGTTTCAATAACTTTGATAACTGTCAAGGTCCAAGTGTTCGACTATATGTTCTAGGCAGTCATTGTAACGCTAAAACAATAAATAAACTTACAGACATTTGGGTTCCTTTATCCGACAAGCCTAACTGGCTACTAATACATAACTATCTTGTTCATGCAAGAGTAATGGATGGTTTTTTTATTATGTGGAAAATGGTTACAAAGTTGGCTCAGTGGGGATAGAAATGTTGAGCTAATTTTAGTGCTAACTTTTTGTAGGGGGTACTCACGGAAACAACGGCAGAGCTAGCAGCATCTCTTTCTTTAGCAGCTGCTAGAAGAATCGTTGAAGCGGATGAGTTCATGAGGGCAGGCTTATATGATGGATGGCTCCCTAATCTGTATGTCCACCAAATATGCCTTATCTTTCACTTTCGTTGTGCCTACGATAGATGATAAACTCCAACATGTCACGTACATCACGATTGTGCAATGCCACAGGTTCGTGGGGAACTTGCTTAAAGGACAGACAGTTGGCGTCATTGGAGCTGGTCGTATCGGATCTGCATATGCCAGAATGATGGTAATCTCTTACTAATAAAGTTGCACATCAGATTTCATATACCTAGGCTAGAATTAGGTAACTTAGTAGCCTTGAATATATAAATAGAATGATTGTTTGGATTAGTTAGGTTCTGTTGCTTAATATGAAATTGAAGCAGATTTTGATGTTGTGCAAAATCCTCTCCTAAGGTATGCAACATACCCCATAATATTGCTATGAAAGGCCTTTTTTTTTTTTCCCTGTTTCGAGGCATCTTCTACATTTTGGTCACACTTTGCTGCGTTAATGGGAGTTATTTTGTTTACCTATCTTATAACAGGTTGAGGGGTTCAAAATGAACTTAATTTACTATGATCTCTACCAAGCTACACGGCTAGAGAAGTTTGTCACAGGTATGTCTTGATACATTTTGTGCAAGTTGCTGAATTGTCAAATCTTCTTTTATGATACTTATACGTTTTCCCGTTGCAGCTTATGGTGAGTTCTTGAAAGCCAATGGCGAGCAACCTGTTTACTGGAAAAGAGCATCATCTATGGATGAGGTGCTTCGGGAGGCAGATGTGGTAACGTTGCTTAGAACTTTTAATGTTGTTTCTAAATCCAAGTTTGAATTATATTGGCAATTAAGAGGGATTGCTACTGGTTTTTTTTTTAGATAAGTCTTCACCCAGTCTTGGATAAAACCACTTATCATCTGATTAACAAAGAAAGGCTTGCAACAATGAAGAAGGTGATTAAGAACTTCCCTTTGTCCTTAACAATTAATTTTGAAGTTATGCCTTGCTTAAAGAAATGTGAGTTGGATTTTATTTTTGCAGGAAGCAATCCTTGTAAACTGTAGCAGGGGCCCAGTGATAGATGAAGTAGCTCTTGTTGAGCATCTGAAGCAAAATCCCATGTTCCGAGTTGGCCTTGATGTCTTTGAGGTGAGTTTACAAACTTCTTAATCTCAAATTCAACCTCATCAAAACCACCCTCGAGTTAGTACATAATTGTTCAATAATGGTGTTGCGTTAGGATGAACCTTTCATGAAACCTGGGCTTGCTGAGATGAAAAATGCTGTCGTCGTACCACACATTGCTTCTGCTTCCAAGGTAATGTTAGCTAGGATTCACATATCAGGTTGGAGTCACATATCAGATTGTAATTGTTTTCACCATGCTTATGCAGTGGACTCGTGAGGGAATGGCAACGTTAGCTGCTCTAAATGTCTTGGTACTAAGTCGCTTCTTACTTTCTTTTAAGTTCAGATTTGATTGGCACTTAATTCGGAAAAGGATAAAAAATATTAGAATCTGTTATTCTGCTATTTGTCCACGGTAGCCACTGTTCTAAGCATTGTCACTCTTTTTCTATCTGCGTTACAGGGCAAGATCAAAGGATATCCAATTTGGCGCGATCCAAATCGAGTAGAACCATTCTTGAACGAGAATGCTCCACCTCCTGCTGCATGTCCAAGCATCGTCAATGCGAAAGCATTAGGTAATATTCATATTTCAAACATGATCACTCTTTTTTTTCTCAAAATTTCATGAGCCAGGATGTATGAGTCCATAACTTCTTCATCGATCAATTATGTTTTCGGTCTCAGGTTTACCCGTTTCCAAGCTATAAGCACCAACGGTCGGATCCCCATCGCAGTGCAAGTAGTGTCTCCTGGGAATGTGAATCATGGGGTTGTGCCGAGTTTATGTTATTTAGCACGACGATGGCAATTACCATGTATATTTTGCCTGTGAAGAGTACTCTTTTTATGTACTTCGTTTTGGCTGTCTTATAAGCAGTAAAGAACAGCTTTATAATTTCATCAGATACAAAATGAATTTGCACTCATGGATTGATCGATCACCATCCAATCAACACAATTTTAAATTGCATTACATAAATTAGCAGTTGGCATTGATCATCCAACAATTTTTCTAGCTTACCCATTTTTACTTTTCATCCCCAAGATAGCACAATCCATGCCCTAATGAGGAAATGGCTACTGGCTACACTGTGGTGAAACGGCGGAAAAGCTGTTTGTAATGTTTATTTCTGCCTTGATTTCCAATACTTGAAACCATTTTTCATGCTTTGTTTTAGTCTTAGAAAATGAGGTAGGCGAAGGGTCGAGGTTCTCATCAAGTTTTAGGTATTATTGACTTTGGCCATTAGGATTTATAATTTTATTCACAAAAGCTCTCATTCAAGTCAAATATAACGGTGGAATTTATATACTCAGTCAAACTTAATACATAGTCAATTTCTTTAACTTCAATGAAAGCTCATTGTATTCATTGACACATCGTTAGTACATCAAATCGGCTCTAATACATTACGATCTATACTAATTTACAAGGCATTGCTTACAGTTACTTTGATCCATTAAAGTTCAAAATTTTGTTCATAAAAAGCATCTCATGGTGTGAATATTTATGTAGACAATTGCTATTTAGCACACATCCGAAGTAGAATTCTTGAGTTTCCTTCAAGATTATGACACAAGGCATGTTAGAGCCAGTAGAATTTAAGATCTTTCACGATGTTTTATACTTTAATTTCATAAAAGGGAAAAAAAGAAAAGAAAAGAATGTGTTATGGTAATTATATTAAATGGTTCATTAAAGTCTCAGTACCTTTTCAACTTACGCAGGAAAATGGAGTTCATTAAAGGTTAAAAATGTTATCATTTGTTTTCTATTTTTTCCCTTTTAACCGAAAAAATAAAAGTACATTAAATGGATGAATGTTGAGAGGATTTCTTTGCCTTAAAAAGTCTTGGGAGATCAAGTTTCAACAAAAAAGTAACTTTTTATTTTCGTAATTAAAAAAAACTGTTAAATTGTAAACTTAATTATGAGATAGTTAGACGTTTGACCCTTTTTTATATGATTTTAAAAAAATTTTTTATCAGTTTCAAATCCAATTAATAATTAAAAAAATTATTTAAATTTAATAATAAAATATATTAATATTAATATAAAAATAATTTTATATTTTTATTAATTATAAATAATAAATATAAATAATATAAACAAATTAAATATAAAAAAATTAATCTATATAAAACAATTAAAAATTTTTTTAACACCTTTGAATAAACTGTAGGTAGTTAGTAAAATGGGTAAAGTAAAAAGTTAAACACGGGTTTCGATGGTCAATAAAAAGTAAACGAACGGAAACATCGAGAACCTTTTATTTATTAGATATATCCAAAAAGCGACAACGTATAGCTGCAATCTTAGTCCTTCCATAAATACCCGATGGTTTCAACCAACATTAAATTATTAGTTTTATATTCAGATTTTCTCTTGGCTTTCTCTGTTGGTTTTTTTTTTTTTTTTTTCTGTTTTCTGGTTTTCTTGGATTAGGGTTTCTGCCACCGGTGGTGAGAGAATCTTTGGGAAACAATGGCGTCGACTTCGAAGAAGATAATGTTGAGGAGCTCTGACGGAGAGAGTTTCGAGGTGGAGGAAGCTGTGGCGGTTGAGTCGCAGACGATCAAGCACATGATCGAAGACGATTGCGCCGACAACGAGATCCCTCTCCCGAATGTCACCAGCAAGATCTTATCCAAGGTCCTTGAGTACTGCAAGAAGCACGTCGATGCCGCTGCCGACAAGGAAAAGAACCCCGATGATGAACTCAAGGCTTGGGATGCCGATTTTGTCAAGGTTGACCAAAATACCCTCTTCGACCTCATCCTGGTTAGTTTCCCCTCTTTTGCTACTTCTTTCTTTTTCCTATTAACGATTCTGCCATTCTTTTGCTCTGTTGATATTCACAATGTTGGTACTGTTAGTTTTAATATAAATAATCTGCTTATCTGTTTGTTGATCTTGATAATTTTAATAAAACTATTAAATCTATAAATTTATTGCTTATTCTGTTGCGGGTTACTTTTGATTCTTATTCTAAACCTTTTAATATTTTTGTTATTTGGATTTGAAGGCTGCGAACTACTTGAATATCAAGAGCATGTTGGAATTGACCTGCCAAACTGTGGCTGACATGATCAAGGGAAAGACACCCGAGGAGATTCGCAAGGCCTTCAACATCAAGAATGATTTCACCCCTGAGGAAGAGGAAGAGGTTAGGAGGGAGAACCAATGGGCATTCGAGTGATGGGGGAAGCGTTTAAATCAAATGTTGATATTATCATAGTTTCTGCTGTTTTTTTTGGGCTCTACCAGTAGGTTTCCAAGTGGGGATGGGTGGGAATTGGAACATTGGCTTTCTTTGGGTTATTCTGTTATATGCTTTAGTGTCTTCCGCTTCTAGAGGATTTAATATGAACCTCTTCGCACTTATTATCACAATGTATTAAAATTTCACAATTCCCATTTTTATTCTTCAGTTCTTTTGTTTGATGGTGGTGATTGTCTCTGTTTAATTTGCTGTTTCTTGCATGGCATTAATGGTTTTGCTTGAAATTCTTGATTGCATATTTAAATGCTTGTTGATTATGGGTTCAAGTTCAAGGCATGGTGAATCCATCACAATAAAGTAATTTGCCTCTTTTCTGAAAATAAAATGCCCTAGCCTAGACTTATAGAATTCAGATTGTAATACTACCATTTGAATGGAGATCCAGCATAGGTTGAACATTGGCTTTTTAGTGGTTAGCTCTTCGATCTTGAGTACGTGCATCCTTAAATATCAGAGTACATGTTGCAAAGTGGTTGATTGATCTAACATTTCCCCCCATCTCGTCATGCTCAAATTTACACTATTTCTTTAGAGATGCATTGGTTGAATCTACGATGTTGTAACCTAAAACCATCTAAATTATGAAATTGATGAAGTGTATTAGTCTGGCATTATTTTTGAGATTATCAAGAATTTTCAGTTTTTAATTCCAAATACACCTTATTGAAAAATATCCAGAGACTGATAGATATCCAAATCATTTTTGCTGGCCCCTGTTTTTCTATCATGGCATATCATCTTCAACCATCATCCTCTTATAAATCATAAGCAACATAATAACAATAAGTACATTTTTAATTTGTAATTAACTAATTAAAAATAGCATGGAAAATTAAAGGGTTTTTTTTTTATTCTTTTATGTCCACCGCATCTCTTCATACTTTTTCTTGAGCAAGTTCCTCTCTTGTTCCCACTTTTCTCGATCTTCATTGTATTTATCCTTCAACAAGCTTCTAATTTTCTCGAAATTCTCCTCTTTTTGCAGCAACTTTTTTTTGTATTTTTCCTTGTATTTTCCTTTCGCTTTTATTGCTTCTTCCTCATGCAAGACCTTGCAATTCTTACATGGTACCCGCTGCTGCATCTTTACCTCTTCACCATGATTTTGATCTTTCTTTGTTATTGTGCGTAATTCGACTTCGTCCTTTTCTATCAAGCTGTTATAATCACCTTCCTTATTCATCAAATTTATAGCCTGAAATAATTAATCATGAAATTTTAAAACTCTTCAGTGATATTTATAGTTTTATACCCATTAAAAAAAAAAAAAAACCTATTTTTGAGGTTTTACAAATAGTTATTCATAATTAATAATGTAAGGGATGTGCAATATGACGATATATTGAAAAAATTAAATCATCAACGTTCAATTACGATCAACATAAAGAAATAAAAGATTAAGAAACAAGGAAAACTACGCACTTACGCTTTGATTAAAAGATCTGAACTTCAAATTGTTCAACTGAATTACGAGTAGAGAATAAACATCCAGAAGGAGGAGCTTGGCCATGAAGACTATGAAATCATGCATTATCAAGCCCAAGAGCGTGGGAATGAAGTGTTGTTGGTCACCGTCGACAGCCCAGTAAAGCAGACAAATTAGCAAGGTTCGGTCGATGGCGAAACAAGTTTTCTTATCGGCAGCCATGATGATCCCACTCTCCCCAAAAATTCTAACTGCGCTTTAACAAAGTAAGATAGCGAATATCACTGCATTTTAAACTTGAAAGATATTAGACCCTGCGTTTATTATATATAATATAAGGGAAGAATAAAACATACTTGAACTTGGAATTTACGCTACTTTTCAAATAATCTGGGCTGAAAGAGGATTACGCCTTACTGAATTAATGGGCTTCTTTTATGATCCAAGAAACTTGTCAATGTTCATATCCAAGTCCATTAGTTTTCCATATATTTTTGTGCAATTTGTTCCTTTCGGCCCGAATGTTTATGTCTCCAATATATATATATAACAAAAGGTTTTGGATAGAGCAAAGGTATTAATGAGCCACCTGTGGCTATGATTCAACAAATTTTTATCTTTTAGTTTAAGTATAGACTATTTGAAAATTTATTTTATTATATAAAATAATATTAAAAAATTAATTTTATATTAATATTTATAATTAAATTTAAATTAAAATAATTTTTATTATTTAAATAATTATTTAAATTTGATTAATTTAAATTAACAAACTCATATCTAAGCTCGGCTTAATACAAGTAGGGAAACTTATTCGGCTATAAACAACTTACATGTCTAAGATAAAAAAAAAATTATAAATATTATGATTTAAATATTAAATTTATTAAATATTATTTTTTAATGATCAACTCTTCTTATGAAAAAGATATATAATTTATTAATAAGATGCTAAAGTCGTAACTATAATAATCATTGTTTAAGCTTTTGCAATCTATTAATAAAATATTAAATTCATAATCTTAATATTCACTGTTTAAGATTTGACAATCTACCAAAAACAAAATAAAAATCCTGCATACATTATGAATCCAGAGAATTTCGAAGTTAGGCTAAATAACTAGTAATTTCTTGTTTGGAAAACGAGAAAGGAAAAGGAAAGAAAAGAAAAAAAAAAACAAAAGACAAGGCAGAATTTTGTGGGGGGAACAGCTACAGTGGTACCATGGGAAACCAAACCAGGGCAACTTGTTGTCTTTTGATTAATCGAAGAAGACAAAACATGAAAACTCAGAGCATTGGCAAGAATTCAATTCAGCTGTCACCTTATTTTATTCGTCATCTTTCTTCTTTATCAATAATAATAATAATAATAATAAATGACAGTTCCATCAGAATATTTATACATAAAAACAAAAATATCAGTGGCTTAATTCTAAAACGATAAGCAACTTTTGCCAAAACGGAGAACTTTTGGGTCAGATTTCAACAGGCCTTTTTGTAAGCAATATGTTTTTACAAAATTGTATCAGAGATCTGTATATCTTATTCCAGTTTCGTTTGTTTTTTTTTTTTTTTTTTAATATTATAGTATAGTATTTGGTTTGGAGTTTTAGACTTTTAGGCCTTTTGCCCAAAGACAACTGTTACCATCATGCTTGTCCCTTTTACTTATTAATCTTGATCAATGATCATGGGACCACTCAGTTGATTTTTTAGTATTAATATATTCAAGGTTGGGGAACATTCCAGATAGGTTTTTTTTTTTTTTTAAATTCGTTTAAACTACAAAAAAAAAAAAAAGAAAATTGAATACGACATGTGTTGACGTCGTTCGTGAGATGGAATTGATTAGATTCTTGAATATAATTGTTTAGGTGTTCATATTTTTGCTTATATTAAGTTAAACATATAAGACTAGACCAGTAGACTTTGCTGGTTTAAATCATTGTCTCAACTCTCTAAAGGCTCATACGGTAAATTTCTCTTCTTTTTCTTGTGACTATTATTTGCCATCGATTTCAAGAAGGGAAAGTTGAGATAGAATCACAATAGAGACAATGACAGAGGGACATGAATCTCAATCCTGTATTAAAACCTACAAGATCCTTAAAACACAAACGAAAAGGTTAAAAAGAAAAAAAAAATAAAAAAGGTGTCTTACCCTTATTCTTAGAGGTAAGAAAAACAGCTTTATATACAACTTTTTAACATAAAAATGTATTTGTTTTTATGGTCATTCACTTGCATTGAGAAAAAAATTACCTCCAAGCTCACTCTTAATCTTTGTTCTTCTAAATCCTTCCCTTTTTTTCCCCTAACTTATGGTTCCAGTTTAGATAAGATCATGC
>JBBYHL010000001.1:4230079-4248437 GCA_038381835.1 Adansonia madagascariensis | reverse complement strand
GATCAGCTTGTAACCAACTGAAGTGGAGTTTGCATTGTTCGCATCATTAAAAGAAGCACCTTCAGTTAGAGAGCCAATTAAGGCTGCATTTGGAGCCCACCGCACCTCCAGTGCAGTGTGTTCCAAGATTATTTTGGGGAAATTTCCCCACTGGAGATTGCCTCATAGCCCCGGTGGGGCGATCTTACCCCACCGCACTCCTTCAGATTCATTGGAGGAGTAAGGTCCAGTTGGAGAACTAGACCTCGGTGGAGGTTTTGAGAGGGAAATCTTCCCTTCACCATTTTTTTTAAATTTATTTTTAATATAAATAATATGTCAATGAACTTTAATTATTATTTACTATAAATATAAACATTTATTTTTAATATGTATTCTATTATTTGACATGAATATAATTTTTAATAATTTATTTTTAACATATAATTTATTATTTGATATAAATATAATTTTAATAGGTTATTTTTAATATAAATATAATTTTTTTATTATTATTCAATATAAATCTAATTTTATTTATATTTTATTATTTAATATAAATATAATTTTAATAATTTTTAATTATATGTTTGTACATATTTGAATTAGATGTTCTTAATAATAATTTTTTATTCTTACCTCATTGTCATCGTTATGATCGAATCCAAATATCTGTCACACTAATAATTTTAATCTCATTTTTATAATACTTAATCTTACTATTATATTAATTAATTTTATCATAATTATTATTTTTAATTTTACTAGAGTTAATCTCATTACTACCTAAGGAGATCCTTAAGCAGCATTTTACTTAAGCAGCGCAGGCTTTAAGGATGTAATAACCACGTCTTCTGGAGTGGTCTCTGACAACTTAATTCAAAGTCGTAGAAATAGTCGTAAAGTTATGGAATTAATCGTTTATATATAAAAAAAATGACAAGGCATGAGAATCCCTACTGCATCCAACAATATCAAGCGCGAGGAGAAAAATGCTTTCCTGAAACAACTTAAGTAGCAAAAAGAAGGAAGGATGAAAATATCTGACTTTACAATGTAGCCGAATCTATTGCTAAATACTAAAAACAACCATGTGAGGGTTCAATAAAACAGCACCAACGCTTAAAAATCTAGGCACTCCTTTGAAATCTTAGGGAATAATTCCCTATCTGCCCAGAGATAGTAACTCAAAAAAGAGAACATACTACTGAAACGTAATAATCACCTTTGGGGGCTTCGGCATGAGATGCATCATAGCCTTGCAGTTCAGTAAGAAGGTATTCTCACTGCATGCTAACAAAATTTTCTCTACTTCAACTGTCCCAACCTGCTTATCACAACCAGTTTCATTGAAATACGGCTTAGCATTTAGCACTAACCCCTGGAACGAAACTAGGACTTGAAGGATGCTCGGGGATGATGGACCCTAAACTTCATTTCCCCTGCTAATCCATGTGTTTAGAAGGCTAAGGCACACCTTGCCTTCCTCTTCTAAATTTGTTTTTCCTTCACTAGAAAAAAAAATTATAGGTGAGCAGATGTTATCTCATTTTAAGATGGGACATGTCATGAATTTCAGATGAAGATTTATATCGAAATTATAAGTTGTTCATTGAATTTAAAATTTATAAGTGAAGTATTCAATTCTTATTAATTCAGCCAAACCTTTAGTAAAAAATTATAATATAAAACATTCAAATTTGTGCTACATCTTAATTTGATGATGTAAAAAAATGGGATGGCTTTGTTGGTAGATTTTCTGAAGGGAAAGAAAGGCAGCTTATTTGTTGCAAGGGGAAACTTTAAAAGCATAATCAATTTAGGCTTTAGAGGGCCTTTTTAGGGTAGCCATTTTGTTAAAAGGCCTTCTTTCAGGTTACATTCTTCATTTAGCTTTATAAGTTTGCAAAATTAATTAAGGTTAAATGTTTTTCAGAAAAATGTTAATTTGTCTCCATTTATCATTTTCATTTTATCCTTTGATTTTAACCAACCCTGACTTTTGGGTTAGGTATATTTTGTGGTAAAAAAATTATAATATGAAAATATAAAAATAAGTTACAAATACTGAATTGTTAAATGTTACTTTTTTAAAATAACTACCCAGAGTAAACTTCAGATTTTACATAAATACTTTTTAACGTACCATACCATTCTTGAATAATAATGTTTCCATATTATCAAATAATGATGGATCAGCATTAGCCCATCTGTAACCAGGGTAACAGTCCATATCATTTCGGATAACTACTCTAATCCACGTTGGACAATCATCCTTATAAGTTCTACCTTGAGATTGTATCAAATGGCCGCACGGTGAATGCCAATGACATGGGCATTGTTCAAGGAACAAAACTTAAAATGAAGGGGGGAAAAAGTGCAACTCCATAGTAGGACTGACTTTAAAGCAATGCTATCAATGGAAGTAGTGGCCATTGAAAAAAGAAAAACAAAAGTGTTTCTGCTACGGCATTTAAAAGGAGAATGCAGTACTCGATGAAACCATCACATGGTGAATTACTTGCCTTTATGAAAGTCAGTTAAAACTCGTCGTCGTCTTCCTCTGCAATGTGCTTTGCAAGCTCTTGCTCTTGCTGTTGTCTTTCTCTCCTCTTCTCAGCACTTTCTTTCTCCTTGTGGGAGTTTGGTGGGAACCGAAGTGCACGCACCGCATCATTATGCATATTGAGGCAGAAAGCAATCCGAGAGTTGAATGCCATTTGAGGCTCTGTTGTAGAGTAGATGTCTCCAGTCTCCTTAGATAGCATGCATCCATTTGCATGATCCAATGTTGCATCTATAGCTCCATCTCTGATTGCCTTAGCTACTATGCTCTCAGCATCGGCAACAGAGTCCAATCTGAGCTTCTTGGCAACATCAACCAGTGAGATGCGAGAATATGAGATACTTATGTTGCGTAGCCCAGTCCTAATGACATTATGCCGCAGCCTGACAATCAAATTATGGGTCCGGTCGGAACCGAAAGTACTTGAGAACTTCTCAGCAACAGATCTGAAGAGCTCCAAATCCCCAATGCGTACAGCCTGAAAATACACGCAAACATTTGTGTTCTTAAAAACATTAGTAAAATCTTTGAACAGCTGAAACCAAAGAGGCAATCCAAATGACACCTCTTGGTTTTAGTATTATAATTTTTAATTTAAATAACAGCAATCCAAGCTTTGATGAATAAGAAAACATGAGGGTGCTGATAAAACTAACGAAGATATATTTAAGAGTCATGCACATTACTTTCTCTCCTTTTCCTTACTGGGAAAGAGATGCTTGGAATATCAGACATGGGTTCTCTATAAAGCAAGGTGAAAAGAAAATAACTCAAACTCACATTTGTCAGTTCAAAGTATGGCCTCAATGCTTTCTCCATGCCTTTCTGCATAAAAACAGTCCTCTCAGGGATTTCTCCTAGCAGCAATCGGACAATGACTGCCCATTTGTTGCATTGAACCCGAAAACCAAGGGCTGCGACAGGGGCTTTCCTAGCAGCTTGGAGGAGACACTCTTTGGCATCTGTGTACTCCAACTGAATTGTCCTAATCTTCCCCAAGTAAAAGAGGTACCGAGAAAACTGCAGAGAAGAACCCTTGTCTTAGGATATAAAAGCTAACTGTAATATTTCCATAGCTATAACTGTAACCCTAAGCCATGTCAAACCTCCAGGCAACCATTTCACAACCAGAGATAGGCAGTGAACAATATTCCGGGAACATGGGTTACTTTAAGATTTACTATTCAAAGACAAAAAGATACCAAAAAACCGTGACTTGCCTGTTGGTTTGAGTGAGCTTCAAATCTAGGTGCCTTTGATCTCAGTTTCTCTGCTTGATCATACAAATTGTAATGGAGATAATTGCGAAGTAGCAGGTTAAGAAGTGTCTCCTACACAAGAGCAATATTTAAATATAAGACCCTAACATCAGAGATATAATTGCCCAAGTGTTTGAAAATTTACCTGACCCAGCTCATCATGGCGCAATGTTGCAATCCGGTGGAGGGCTAAAAGGTTACTGTCAATTAAAGATCACCTAGAATGTCATACTGTACTTCTGATCATGTATGCTAGAATGATAACATATTGAGATTTCTTTAAAAGAAAAATACATCAGAACATATATTAAAGACAACGTATGAAAAAGGTCAGATATAAATACAATATAGCTCACCTCCTAATTTCAGCAAGATTACCCGTGAGTTCATAGCAAAAAGAATAATAGAAGTACAGCCTAGCAGCTAGAACATCGACAGTCCTCCTATTCAGATTCTTCAGCCGGGCGATGCTTGCAGAGGAACATGCTTTTGCCTGAAACAAGATAACATTATGTAGAAGAAAACAGGAAACATTCTGATGAATCTATTTGCTAAAGTACCTCATCGTATTTCTTTTGATCAATCAGAAATATCAGGACAAGCAAGTAGCAGTAGATTTCTAGCTCTGGCAGGGAATTCTTAGCTGGAGCTTGAGCCGCAGAGCTTGCAGTGTCAACTTCCATCTCATGCTCATCTTCCTGACCAAAAAAAAAAAAAAACAAAAAAAAAACAAAAATCAACAGTTGAGCTCATCAAAGAACAATAAAAGCAAAACATGAATTTCTGATTATTTTATTGTATTCGTACAATATTTCTAAGGTGAACATGAGTGGTCAAAGGTAGAAACTTGACTAGTGACAATTGCATTTCCTTGAACTTGGAACTAAAAACCCACTAACCGGTGAAGGTAACAAAATGGAAAAAAAACATCATATCTCATGACAGAGCATCAATAAAGGGTCAATCACCAATAATTAACTTCAAAGACACAACCATTCCTTTTTCATCTTTAACATGTTTTTCAATGCTTTTAATTAACTAAGACATCAAGTCTAACCTAAGAGGATAGCATGCCAATCAATTTGACTACAAAACCATAGTACAAAATGTCCTCAAATCACTTTACCATAGGCATCAAAACACCATACCAATGGGAAAAAACAAGCAACTACACATGAATAACTGAATATTGCGATGTCCCATCGAAAGATTACCTTAGGAAGATAAGAAGAAAGTCGAGTAAGGGCCTCAGATCCAGGGGTAAGAGCGAAATTGAGGAATGCAGAAAGCACAGATGCCGTCAGCTTCCGTCTTAAGGCCATAGTAAGTCTTATAGCCCGCAAAATACGGCGAGCTTCACGGTCATATGCACCGGTCTCTATCAGAGACGCAATTTCCTTCAAATCTAACAGAAACCCAGAAAATTTTATACAAATCGATAAAAACCATAAGTACCCAGTTCAGAAAACATTAAAAAAAAGTTAAAATTTTTTCACCAAACATCAAAAAGATATGCGTAAAAGACAGGTGGATGTTAAAGATAGAACGACTGAATGAACTTACGGTGCAAAGTGGATGGAGAAGAGGAAGGCAGGGAATTGGAAGGAGCTGCTTGCTCTTTCATCTCCACATCTTGAGTCATTTTCGAGAATCTGAAACAATCGCAAATTGAAGCGAAAATTGATGTAGAAAACTAAGAAAAAAAGTGAAATTTTGATTAAGGAGATGCTTGGAAGTTGAAATTGAAAGCGAACTGACAGAACCCGGACCTTTGATTCACTAGAGAAAGTGCTGGATTTGGAGGAATTGAGAGCCGAGTCTGAGTAAGGTTTCCAGTTAATTTCTTTAGCAGCAAAGTCTAGAGAGAGAGAGAGAAGAGTCGGAAAAGGCGAAAAGGCCGGACTAAACGACGCCGCTTAGGTGGAAATCAACAGTCATTCAAATGCATCGTTTGAACTTATTTTGTATAAAAAGGCCTAGAAAGCCCAAGTAAACTCTATATTGGCCCATGGCCCATCATTGTCTGCAATCTATACTGGCCCATAGCCCATCATTGCGTGAATTCTATATTGGCCCATGGCTCGTGTATGTAATAAAAAATTGAAAAGGAAAAATAAAAGGAAAAGTTTAGTAGGAAAAAAGAAAAAAGATAAATTATCTCATATATTATCAGTAAATTTTAAAATATTATAATAAAATTAAAAAAATAACACATGCTTTTTAAAATTAAAATAATTAAAAATTTAATTAAAAAATGAGATATGTGATGGTTTTTAATTAATTAATAGAGTTAAAAATTATAATATTGATGTATTAAAAATAAACTTTTAAATAATATTAAATTCTTGATCTCAAAAAGAACATGTTCCAGAAAATGAAAAAGAAAAATTAAAGCAGTAAATTTGGGAGGAATTTTTTTTTTAATTTCAAATGTTATTACAAGCACATTTTAGATTTTTAAAAAGAATTATATCTATAAAATCGATTTACCATTTAATGATATAAATTAATAGAGAATTACTGAAATAAGGTAATGCACTTACTTAAATTTTTTTAAAACAAAAATAAATAAATAAAAGTAAAAATATACGATCACAAATAGACTTGATCAAGGGTTAAATTATTTATACAAACTTTAAGGCCCCTATGATATTGAGAGGCTTTAAACAAAAATGGTAAGTTAGAAAAATAAACTTGAGTAAAAAAATAAAATCTATTTAAAAAATGAGCAAGGCCTTAGATGGATAATTTTAAGTCAGGTTCAGCCCAAATTGAATAATATTTTTTTTATTATAAATTTTATATTTTTATAATATAAATTATATGTATTTTATAAGAATCGTTATAATTTTATTTTACTAATTGTTAACTTATTAAAATATTTTTATAATAGAAATCCCGTCATGCATTTTTTAAAATAATATTAACAAGAAAAAACTAAATAAAAGATATTTAATTATTAAAAATATATTAAAAATAAAAAATATAATATGAATAAATCTAACTTAAATTATTCACTTATAAATATAAATAAATTTAAAAAAAAAAATTTATTAAGTCGAATTAAATCTTGATAAATATATAACGTGAGTAGGCCTAATTACAGCACTATTTTTATACAAAGTCCGTAACTCTAATCAAAGAGCTTCGTTGAAACAATCTACTTATAGCGTCCACTCTGCAACAATTTTACACGCCAAAGAAACCTTGGAAATTATAACAAATTTTTTAAGAACAAAGCATTGGTTCAACAAATGCTAATCAATGATTGAAGCTTGCCACAATCAAAATTAGCTTTGCTTAACAGCAGCTCGGGTAAGAATCTGGACAGGAATTTATCTCTGAAGAAGTTAATTATCTTCCCATTATTTTGTTGTATATAACCCACCATGTAGGCTGTGGAAATGAGATCAACACTTCTCCATCTTCTTTCACGAGCAAATTTTTTCAATGCCATTTCTATCCTCTTATATTCATCTTCTTCTTCATCATCGACTACTTTTGGTTTGATTTCTTCTTTTTCCCCTGGTTTCAGCAAGGCTTCAGCAAGGCACCTGGCTAGAACAACACCATCTTCCAGGGCTGAACATCCACCTTGGCCAAGGTCTGGGGTCATGGGATGAAGAGCATCGCCTGCAACACAAACATTACCTTTGCTAATATTTCCCCATATCAGCTCCCAAGGCCTTCTATATCTTAACGGGGATGATGAAATGCCATCTAGCGAAGCTCTTTCCACAACAGATTTCATGTCATCTGGTGTATCTTCAAGCTTCCTTATTACAAATTGTTTCAGCTTAACTGGGTCCTCTTCAAGTTCTTCATCTACAAAGTAAAATTCAGTGGGATTTAAGAAGGATGGTATTCAATTTAATTCACAAAGTTTTAGGGAGTTTAGGTACCTTTGGTGGCTGGAGTCCAAGTCAAAAACCAATAAACAATCTCATCATTGCAAGGGAGGAAACCCGATCGAACACCTTTGCCAACGAACTGCCTGAATTTTGGTCCAAAGCCATGGCCACCTTCGAAATTCGTGAAGCCCCTGATTGCTGATCGACCTGTGAAAACAGGCTTCTCGAAACCAAGCCATCTTGCCACCACTGAGTTGACTCCATCACACCCAATCAAAACCTGTTGTCATTTCAACTATAAAATTTTAGGTTTTGTTTACTTCTGACAATGATAAAGTTTATAAATTAAACTCGTTTTTTTACCTTGGTTTTGATGGTGGTTCCATCAGCAAGATGAACTCGTTTAAAGAAGCCTGATTCCTCAATGAAAGCCACTTTAGAAGAAAACCGGATATTACCGCTGGGGAGTTCATTGGCTAAAGTTTCCAGCAACAATCTCCTTTGAAGACAACGAACTTCATGACCCTTAAATGATATCTCTGATGCAGGCTGAAGTAAAAATGTAGAGGCAACAAGTATGCTGCATTTAGATATCATCACGTCAGTTTTATAGCAAACTGAAATTTGGGACTTTTAGAAGAAGGTTTAGCCGTTTAGTGTAGTTAAGCACCTTGGTGTCAGGTCATGTTGTTGGCGGAGAGATTCACCGATGCCAATAGCATCCAAGGCTTTCCAGGCATTGTTCCATGTTGTGAATGCAAATCCTGTGATCCTTAACCTGTCTGATGATTCCAATACTAAACTACGAATTCCAAGCCTGCAAATAGTTTGGAATCAGTTACTACTATATGTGTGTGTGTGAACATATATATATATATATATTACATTTACTGAGATACTGAATTTCAGTTAATATGTTAGTATCAAAAGACAGTTCGGGCTGATATACCTGTGAAGTCCCAAGGATGTGGTCAGACCAGCAATACCAGCTCCCACAATCACAACGTCTTCAACGATTTCCATCGAGATGCCTTCGGTTCCAGAGTGCTCTTAGGTCTTTATGTGCCGATTTACCGTTTACATGGAGGACTGAAGAAGGCTTCTTATATAGTGAAAGAAAAACAACGACCAAATGATGGCCGCAGTCCAGGTTCCATGATCCATGTGCGATTTTGTGTATAATATTATATTAGTCAATTTGTCTGGTCGGCCATCGGCCGACAGCAGATTAAACTTTGTCCGCAAGGTTGAATTGTGGCAATGTTCTCCTGGGCAGCCATTCCCACGTGCATTCTTAAGCATTAAGCAAGTGACTGGTAACTCTGGATGAAAGTTTCATAGTAATCTACTATGAGTTTCTTGCAAAGTTCCTGCAGGTTCTTATTCCTCTGAATCTGTATGTACATCTCGTATTAATTTCTTAATATATTAATCAGTTAACCACATGCATTATATTAAGAAGTTTTACCAACATATTTCAGTTAAAAGAGGTATAATTTTAGTACTTTCTTTTTGGTAGCGTAAAACACAAGGTGGGGTTCCTGGAAATGAAGGATAGCAGTCAAGTAGGGCCTGCAAATTTAGTAAAGAAAGTGTTTTATTTCCTACTTTCAATCATGCAGCACACATGGTCAAGAAAGAACAAAACAGTGTAACATTGAAAATGTGGTAATGAGAATCTTTTTTTTTTATTATTATTAATTTTCGAAGATGAGGACGTTTCATTGCGTCCAAGAACGAAAGATTGCATGTCACCTAGGATAATTTTTATTGCAGGTTATATCTGCTGTGAAGTTTCGAGGCATGTCCAAGAAATCAGACTTTGAAGTCAACATTGGTTTCAGTTTTGGCTAATATTATATGATTTTCTGCCGGCTTATAGGGTCTAAAGAAATTCAAAGATTCTCTTTGATAACACCAAGTAATTGAACTCTGAGGTGGTTCAAGACTTGAAGCATCCAAGGATGACCACCAAAAAAGTTCAGCATTATTGAGATTCTTCTGGTTTTCTTTTGACACTTGACAGAGTTGTACAGTAAGCCAAATGAAATATTACAGCTTACATGGTGCATTTAAAAAATGCCAACCTTGCCATACTAGAATCAGCCTTCCTTTAAGAGCAAAACCCAATTAGAAATTCAGATAAAAGTTTCTATATGAAGAAACTCTATCTTCCCATTGTTTTCTTCTGTAACACCGACTCTATAAGCTGTGCTAATAACATCCAAAGCTTTCTCCAGGTCCTTGCTTCGGCATACTTTTTCGATCCCAATTCAATCCTCTTATAGTCCTCTTCTTCGTAATCTTTTTCTTTACTTTCTCCATCTAGTTTATGTAGGCCGTCAGCAAGACACCTGGCCAGGACAATACCATCGTCCAAGGCTGAATATCCCACAGTGCCCCATGTATGGGTTCATGGAGTGGAGGGCACGCCCAGCTACAGAAAACATTACCGTTGCTGATATATGCCTCCAGCAGTTACTGTAAATTTGATATGTTAACTGCAAAGGGACTGCGCAAATGGATGGAGGATGGTTAAATCTTCATAGGTAGGTGGCAGAGAGGGCTCTTAAATATAATAAGATTGAAAGTTGAAAGTGTCAAATTAGTGTTTTACTGATGATGGCATCAAATACATAAAGATTTAGTGCCGCTTCCAGCAAGTATTTTATACTAATATAGTACCACGTTTGGAGTAAAGATGCAGAATGCAGATTAAACATTGTCTACAAGTTTGAACTTCAGCTACTACATACTATATGCCATTCTTTTTTGGGCATAAAACAATGGCATGACCATATTATATCTGCAGTCAAGGCTCATTTTCAAGAAATGTTGAGCTTCCCACAATCAAAACCAGCCTTGCTGAGTAGCAACTGAGATAGGAACGGGGATAAAAGCTTATCTCGGAAGAAATTGAGCATCCTCTCATTGTTTTGTTGAATAAAACCGACCATATAAGATGTGATAATTAGGTCAATGCTTCTCCATCTCCTCTCTTTGCCATACTTATTCAATGCCAGTTGAATACGCTTATAATCGTCCTCATCGAAAGCTTCTTCTTTAATTTCTCTGCCAGTTTTTAGTAGGGCTCCAGCAAGGCACCTGGACAGGACCACACCATCTTCCAGAGCCGCACATCCGCCTTGGCCGAGATCTGGGGTCATTGGGTGAAGGGCATCCCCAGCTATACAAATATTGCCCTTACTAATATTTCCCCAAAGAAGATCCCAGGGATGCCTATATCTTAAGGGATGTGATTGTACAAAGCCATCAGGAGGAGTGCTTTCTATAACAGCCTTCATATCATCATGTTCATCGAGCTTGCTTAACACAAATTGTTTTATCTTGAGAGGGTTCGCCTCCAGCTCTTCCTCTTAAACCCTATGATGGTGACAATATTAGTGTACTAAGTTGTCACATTATACAATGTTCTAGGAGGAAAGGGTTCAAAATTAATTACCTGGACTGAAGGGGCACCAAGTGAAAAACCAGTAATAGGTGCGATCATCGCAAGGGAGAAAACCAGATCGGAAACCTTTACCGACGAACTGTCTAAATTCTGATTTAAAGCCATGAGCAGTTTTGAAATTTGCATAGCCTCTAAAAGCTGAACGTCCAGTAAAAGCTGGCTTCTCAAAACCAAGCCATTTTGCCACCAATGAGTTGACTCCATCACATCCAATTAACACCTTCACTTACAATGAAAGAAATGATTTCTGCTCCATCAAACAACAAAATTGATTTTTTCCCTTTATATGCATGTGACAGGATTATGATTCACAGGAGGGTTCATTACTTTATTTACCTTAGTTTTTATGGAGGTTCCATCTGCAAGATGTACTCGTTTAAAGTAGCCCGAATCCTCTATCGAAACCACCTTAGAAGAATACTTGATTGTGCCACTAGGAAGTTCAGCAGCCAAAGCTTCCAGTAACAACTTTCTTCGGACACAACGAATTTCACGGCCCTTAAACGATAGTTCCGAAGTCTGTTGCTTCAAAACTGTGGAAGTAACAACCAACCTGAACTCAAAAATATCCCAGTCAGTTTTATGACAGACCAAAACTTGGGGCCTGAGAAGGTGAAGCTTAACAGTTTAGTTAAATACCTATGGATATCCCAATGTTGTTGGCGGAGAGAGTGACTGACGCCAACAGCATCCAAGGCCTTCCAAGCATTATCCCATGTTGTCAATCCAAATCCTGTTACCCTCAATTTATCAGATGATTCCAACACTAAACTTCGAATTCCAAACCTGCATTTATTTGCAGATTGTTAATTAGAAATTGACATAAAAATGGTGATTCATTGTGGTGAGCTAGACAGTTGATTATAGAACGTGGAAATATTATATTATATAACACACACACACACACACATATATATATATATGTATATGTATGTCATAATACCTGTGAAGTCCCAAGGAAGCGGTGAGACCAGCAATTCCAGCCCCGACAATCACAACTTCTTCAACAATTTCCATTAGACTTTCGGGGTTAACTCTATATGCTCAACTTTAAACTAGGAACCATAATAATGGAATGGTTCAAGAAGATATATCCACTAATAAACATGTGGTTGTATCTCTGTAAGAGAGACTTGATCAGGACGAGATGACGAACCCAGTGACGGCAGCTAACATTTAGCTATTAATTTGTTCAGTGCTTCAATTTACGTAATGAAATTCTTGGCTGTTTGGACCCCCATGGCCAAGGCCCAAGGGGCAGGCAGATGTATAGATTTAAGCTTGTCCTAACTAGCATTTCATCTTTCACGAAATAAAATAAAAAGAAAAAAAAAGGAAAGAAACGAGACAAAAGGCAGATTTTAAACGATGCACCTTCTGATGAATTCCAATTACCTGCAACACAATGATTGATTAACATTTTTCACGTTAATTTGATATGATCTAAAAACAATAATAAAATCTTGACATATGATCCAAAAATATCAGGGAACTCAAGCAAAAAATGCTTGCATGTGGTTTTAACAAAAATATCATATGAACTCTTAGTAAAGTACTGATTAAAGGAAAAATACATGCCAATAGTAAATTCGGCCGGTCTAGTCAAACTTTTTTCAGATCAGGACGAATCAACTTGGTCCAAGACAGATCTGATACGATCTACCTCTGGATCGACTGGTGGCCCCTTTCGACCCAAGCCCTTGAAAAAGGGGGGGCATTCAAATATTTTGAGGTGTAGCCGTCGTGGATATGGGGAACTGGGGCTCTTATCTAACTCTCTCGTACTGTGGCCCATGCACTCCATTGGCCTAGAAAGCGGGAACAATCCAATGAAAGGAAATGGGAGACAGAAGCAAGCCCAATTGTCAATGCAATTTTAATGGGTCTTAGTAGTTGGGCTTCAAGTTCGAACACCTCTGGCCTATGTTTCGGGTTCCCTTCATTGGTTGATTTATGAGCCTGAAAAGTGCCATTAGAGCTTGGGCCTTTCCAAATTCTATCCAATTTTTTTGGTTAAAAAAATAAAAAAACCCTTCTATTTTCAAAATGAGCCCCTGTTTTTTCATTTTATCCAATTAAACTCTTAAAGTAACCATTTTTTCTTAAATAAAAACCCATAAATTATTATTTTTATCCAATTACATCTTTAAAATACTATTTTTATTTATCTAAAACCTATTTATCTAACGAATTTTAATGTCTATTTATATATATATTTTTAACCATGGCATCAATAAGTCCAACATGAAAAATGACAAACAGTAGCATAATTTGACATACATTACCCATAACATTTAAATTCTCATAAATCTTCATAACAATGTCGTTTTGGCATAATTCAAATGGTAAGAGCAGAGTACATTTTGGGTTAAAAAAAAACTATACTTTGAGCCACAATACTCAAATCAAGATACATATATTTTGAAGGGAGTTTGGATGCCAGTTGAGATTTTTGTCAATCATTTACACACGTTTTGGCTTGTAATTGTCTCTCAAAAACATAATTAATAATTATCATACTTGGAATTTAACTTATAATCATAGTTATTTGCAATGATTGAGTAAATATCTAAATTTAATATATATATATATAATGTATAAAACTACTTTTGTAGTACTAGTATGTTTTAAATTAGATGCCAACCAATATGGATCGTTATTAAAACCATTCATTAATTGACTTTATTGGGACAAAACCAGTTAATCTTTGCAAATTTTTTGCTCAAAATCCCATTGATATGTTAAATTCAATAAGCCTAATTTTATTAAAAAAACTATTAAAATGATTAGTATTTTATAATTTTACATATAATTTAAATTTTTATTAAATAATATTTAAAAAAATTAAATTTCAAAATCTTATTCTACTAATAATAACTCGGTCGATGATCAAATCTAATAGTTATAAATTATTTTTATTTATTCTCCATATACAATTCTTTTTGATATCTTGAAATTTTGAATCCATTGTAACCAATGGTCCCAACTCCCAACTTCCAAAAAGGAAATTTAATTCTATATATATATATATATATATATATATATATAAAGATTAGTGCAATTGTAAAGCATAATGATGCGTGCAATCTTGGATGGTCATTTTTATAATTAACAAGTCAAACACGCAATCAAGTGGTCAATGATATTTATAATTTTATGCTCCAAGCTTGTTGAGTTTGGAATTTTTTTCCCAAAATAACATTTAATTTATAGAACATTGTTTAATCGTAGTAATATTTTAAGCATATGTTAGTCTATCATTATATTATTTAATTAATACATGCGTTTCATGCTTACTTTTTTTTTCTTTTTTTGGGGGGAAATGTTTTATATTAATTTTCATGAATTTTCCATATAATAATTAGGGTAAGGATCAGCTAGCAAACAACTAAGAAAAATATTTATTTTAATGTTTTTTTTTCCACTAAGTTTCTTTTGCATACTTAAGTCGATCAATTCAACATAATAAAGCCAAGGGTTTAATTAATACTTCAATTAAATTTATAATTGCACCCTTGTAGGCACATGAAGCATTCCCCGGATGGAAACTGAACTAGATGTATATATTCTATGATAAGGCTGTTGTTTATTGATCCAACTTCCAACTGTGACAATTAAAAAAAATATCAAATAAATCATACTTGTTAATTTGGTTTTCCATAACTCTTAAATTGTCATATTTAATTTAATGTCTCCCGTTGTTATTGATTGGTTTTAAGTTAAATATTAATACGGTATTAGAGTTCCAGCTTATTATATTTTCCGTATGTATTTGTTATGTTCTCTTGTCTATTAAAAATTTTTATAATGTATACAGTTATACATTAATAAAGAATTAACTATAAATTTGAAAAAAAAAAATAAACCATTACTCTTAATTCTTGACTTGGAGATATTTTAGATTAATTTTATATCAAATTGACAGATTCATGATTTTAAATTATTTTATATTCGTAATTTACTTATAATTCCTAATCTTATTTCGTTAACTCACTTAAAAAGAATATGACATACCTAAATGCTATCAAGTACTCGGTCATCGGTCTTTACTTTAACTAAATAAACTATATTTAGGAAGTTAGGCTTCCCCGTATCTGAATGTGGTAACCAAAGTGGATCTTACCTTGTATACGAGCCACATTCAATAGAGAATTCTTTTTCCCCTCTGCCCTCTTTCATGCCTCTCTAGTTTGGTTGAAACTTTCATTTCCAATTAACATATATTTTTTCCTCTAAATTCCCTTGATTCACCCACGTTGTTTGACAAAATTTCATTAAGGGTGTATTTGATAAAAATTGAGAATTTTCAATACGTAGGTAGATAGCTAACTATTACTTAATATAAAATATGTCAAGTCATTTTTATAATTATATTGTATTTAATTTTTTATAATATATCAAATTGTTTTTATAATAAAAAAAATTAATACTAAAAAAATTACTATTTAATTTTTTTAATTTATCAAATAACACTTCAATACGCTAGTAACTTTAATCACATATATGCACAACCAAAACCCACCCTATGTAATTATTTTTCCATCACACTAGTTTGTATTTACAAAATTGGTTAATTAATCACCACTATGTTATGTATCCTTTCGAAGGTCGGTATGATTAATGCTATATTTTTCCATCACAATAGTTTATATTTGCAAAATTGGTTAACTAATCACCACTATGTTATGTAATGTATCCCTTTGAAGATCAGTATGATTAATTAACATTTTTAATATATATATATATATATATATATATACATATATTAGAAATAAGAGGATATATTCAAATTCGAATTTTTGAATAAAAAATTATGGATCAATAGTTATTGAAAAAACACAATTATGCTTAAGCCAAAAAAAAACTAACATCAATATAATACTATTAATTATATATATAGAATGTGCACATATAGGGTACTCTATTATAAGTAATATCTTTCTGGTTCAAGTGTTTACTTTGTTATAATACAATATCAAGGATATACCGAATTTCTGCTGGGACCTAATCCCTTTCCCGAATTATTTTCCTAATTGTTTAATATTCATATATATATATATATATATATATATTTGTATGACATTTCAACCTCTCTTTTAGATTCATGGCATCTTTCAATGCTATTTTCAAATTTGGGATTCGAAATGTGTCATGCAATACGTTTAAATAAATTTGACTATAATTGTTTAGTGTTCACATATATAAATATATATATATATATATTATAGGACTCTGGACCCCTATTTTAGATTCGTGGCATCTTTGAATGTCATTTTCAAATCTGGGATTTGGAAAATGTCATGCTATGCGTTTAAGTAAATTGACTATTCATCATATATCTATATATATATTCAGTAAATTAAGATGATGATAATGATATAATAATATAATATATTAAATTAATTTCAATATTCATATATATACATATTTGAAATTCGATTTTGTATATATTCATGCATCGATATCATAGCATACATCACCAACAGGCTTTTAATCTTTCACGTGGAAAGGACTCGAAACGTTGCTGTCAAACAATGTTCATAATCCTCTGGATATCTACATTGGGGCTCTATATATATATATATATATATGTTGAAAAATGGGTTCATATATTCAAAGTCATTGGTCAGCTTTGAAGCAAAATACAAATTTCCCTTGCTCGTGTTGGGTCTGATCTTTTAACTCGTCGCGTTGGATCATAAGTCACAACATTTAGAATATTTGACGAGTTCAAAATTGGCCAGTGACTCTAAACAAAAATAAACATTTGATACCGTTAAATGCTAGCTGGAAAAGTAAAAGAAAGCACAAAAACCTTTTAGTTATTCTGCTACTTATTTCTTTTATATACTCTCTGGGATACCTATTGACATACGTACCTAAACAAATTTTGAAGATCAAACTCTAATATGCCTAGTTCTGAAAATCTTATGTCCTCGCAGGCTTGTTCCAACATTTGTTGAAAACCATCATAATAACCCCCGTCAGCTCCATCTCTAAAAGACATCAACTACCCTAATTGTAAAAAAAAATGAAAAACATAAAAAATTCAAGAACAAAGTTACAACTGAATGAGAACAGAAAACTAAACAATTGCTCGTCTTTTGCAGTTTGGAAGCTGACAAACAGTCCAGAATTCCAAGTCAATGCTCCACCTAATTGTTTTTGACAATAAAGCTTCAAAGATTGGAAGTTCTTTTCTAAGGAAGGCTTTTACCACTCGAACCTAATTTCCTTTCATTGAACTTGAACATATTATATAAAGAAACAATTGACGAAACAAGTACTAGCTCTTAAGCAAAATTCTATAATTTACAACAGTTATATTTCCGACATATATAATATTATTATTTTTCTACTATTTCTTGTCAAGGAAGAGAAGGTCCACTGCATTAATGTTACAGAAACCTATAGACTAAGTACATTGTTCTCAACTTTGAGGGTTGAGAAACATGACTTTTTTCTTAACGTAGATTTGAAATTTGATTTAGTTGAAGAACATTATCTGAATTGTCGATCTCGTTTCTAGTGGTTGAGAGAAGGGCCTTAGTACTGAACAGTGAAACATGATTGCATGATCGGCTGCCTTTACTTCAAAAACATTTTTCCCATAATTTTTTATGCCCTTTTTTCTTTCCTTCGATGTAGACCTCTCACCCGTGGGATCTGTCCTTCATCTCCAGCTTGTGACATTTGCTCTCCCGTTTACTTATGACCTTTATGTATATATAAATATAAATATATATAATTATTGTCAAGAAAATTTTATATTATAAATACTAAATTATACAATCATATGATACCATATCAACTTGGACTAGAAATCTTATAAACATCACTAATTTATTAAAAATTTAAAAATTATTTTTTTAAAAAAATTATATAAATTAATTAAATTAAATTATTTATTTATTTTTATCTATAAACTTGCAACCGAACATTCTAACTATTTGATAAGTTTGAAGATTTAAAATTGGATTAATAAGGTAATCAGAATTACACTAATTTTAAAACAAATTCAACCCCATAATCGAAACAATTTTACATGAACTTAAAATATGGATAATATGAATTTTTTAAAAAAAATTCCCCATTTTTAGTCATGTCATTTAATACTTTCAGATAGGTTCCATCTCCTTCGAATTTTTAAAAAAAAAAAATAAATAAATAAAATTCTTCGCTTGATTAATTGTACTCTATGTCTAATGGAAGGAACAGTGTAGCTGATGTA
>JBBYHL010000001.1:4204718-4222383 GCA_038381835.1 Adansonia madagascariensis | reverse complement strand
AAATGGTAGTTTGAGATTCGATTCCTTTATCTCTACGGACTGTGAGGAATTTCCCCATGATCCTTGGGTGCAATTTTCTCAGCAGTATTTTCAGCATTGTCAACTGTACTTTCCTTTGTTTCCCCATTTTTTTTAAGGTTTAGTAATCTGAACTGAAACCCATAAGAATGAATGAAATCATTTGTGGTGCAAATTTTTCTTAAATGCAGTCTTCACTTTTCTCAAAAAAGAAAAAAGAAAAAAAACTGTAATTGTTTTCATGCATGTAGAAGAAGAAGTTCACTTTCCACTGTTAACAAATGAATCTTATGAAATATTTTGTTTTAAGTATATTTATTCTGAACTTAAACCTGAAAATTTGCAACATATATACGAGGATTTTTTTTTTTTGTTTCACAAAAAAGAAAAAGTAAAATGAAGTGAAGGTGATGGCGTTAGGAATCTTGTACAACGCAGGCTAATTATAACCTGCAACTTCATGTGGAATTGTCAGTAATTCTGGCTGGACATTATTCATTTATGGACCAAACAAGAACCTTCTTTTTCTAAACATCACAGCTCAGAACTCTAAATCCTTGCAAAAACATAGTTCTTTTGCCAAAAAAAAAAATATCTTAGTTTAAGAAAGAGAGAGAGAGAGAGAAGCGGTCTAAAAACTTCAAAGGAAACAGATTTATCCATTGCAGTAAAGACAAAGACAGTCAAGCTTAAAAACTTCTGCTTTTGTAAATTCCCCCTACTTAACTACTAAACAAGTGGTGAGTACACAATTATACTACCATTACTAGGCAGGATTAAGATTACAACATAATTATGTAACATATACGCACGTGTATATATATAATATGATAAATATATAATATATGATATAAATTTAATAATTTATTGTATATAATATAATTATATTATACGAATCCAGGGACTTGTTACATACCTCTAAGCAAAAGACAGAACTCTCTCTCTCTCTCTCTATCTCTCTCTCTCTTTCTCTGGGGTGTTTGCAGTGGTCTGGTCGCTATCCTTTTGCTACTATTTTAACTAGAGTACATTTGACTCTTCTTTTCACTCAACTAGACTACCCCTCGATGGAAATATGCATGCTTTCAAAAAATCTGTGCTAAATTTTAGCAGAAATATGTATTTTTTAATGTTTTTATTGCACTAAAAAAGATAATAAAGAGTGATTGCCATTGCTGTAAATCCATTATATATATAGTATTTTGCAAATAACTAAACAGGACGAACTCTCTCTTCTCTCTCCTTCTCGAGCCCCTACCTTCTTTACCTTACTATCTACAATCTCTTTCTTGCCCTTTAACTCTGTCATCTATTCTTCTGCTTTGCCCTTCATCTTATCAGTTAATCTCAATTCTCCATGATATTTGTCTATTAACTGAATATAGTTTATGAGTTCTTTTGCTGATAAGTGTGTAAATAATGGAGTAACCAGTCTTAACGAGTGCATTAGAATCATTCATTTGTAAAACCAACCCTTTTTTAAATAAAAAGATGAAATGGTTTATTCTAAAACTTCACTCATAAAAAGCTACATTTTCCTTCTTTACCGCATCTCAAACCCTTGTAAAATCTAACTCATTCTTCCATTTTGTTACAGCCCCAAAACTTCCTTTTTATCAGAAAAGAATACTTAGATTCCTCCAAAAAGATCACCGTTCTTTACTTTTACTCTATCCCAACATATTCAAAAGTTTAGTAGCTTCTAAGCTTATTGAAACCAGAAAAAGAAAAAAAAAAAAAGAAAACACTAACTCCAGGCTTTAGCAAAGAGAAATGGGTTGCGTTGCGTCTAAACTAGAGGAAGAAGAAGGAGTTGTGTCAATTTGTAGGGAAAGGAAACGCCTTATAAAGCTAGCAGTAGATAGAAGATATGCACTCGCAGAAGCACATTGTAGGTACTGTCAAGCTTTATATGCAGTAGCAGCTGCTATAAAGCTCTTTGTAGCTCGCCATTCTTCACCTTCTTCACCTTTTCTCATCACTTTTCCCCCACCTTGCGCACCTACACCACCTGCCACGGATGATCAAAATCTGATAACTAACCCAATGTTGCTTCAACAAAGACCTTCAGAGTCGACCCATGAAGCCATTGCTTGTGAGTCTTGTGATTCCTCAACAAGCTCGGTTCCTTCAGAGGAAGAGACTGAAGAAGAGGTTGTCAGAGAAGAAGAAGAACAACAACAACAGCAACCTTGTGGGTATTTTTATATGCAAATGCCACCAGCAATGCCGTCACCACAAAGAGATTTCGGTTGGGACTTTTTTAATCCATTTGATGTTGTTAGACCAGAGATTATAAGTGGATATAACAGGTGTTCTGATGATGATTTAAGAGCGGTGAGGGAAGAGGAAGGGATACCAGAGCTAGAAGAGGAAGGAGATGCCAAAGAGGAAGAGAAAAAAGTTGTCCTCGTTGAAGAAAAAGATACTAACAGGGAGCTTAAGGAGATTGAAAATGGCCTTTTGAAAGCGAAGGAAGAGACTCATGTGAGCCAAGGTGAACAGAAGGGGCTTAAAGTTATTGATAGCCCCGAAAAAGGAAGGGAACTTTTAGAAGCCTTGAAGGATATTGAGGATTATTTCATTAGGGCTTATGATTCTGGGAATGATGTCTCAAGAATGTTAGAGGCTAATATGGTTCATTTGCAATCTGGTTTGGAGGGAATTAAAGGTGGGTTTTTTCCCCCTTTCACATATTTTCTACTTTACTCGTGTTTTAATACATGTTTATGTACCTTTTTCTTGTTCTAAAAAAATTGTAAAGTTTGCATTTGAAGTTATCTTCTGCTTGAAACTTTTGGGTTGGTAAATGCGAGGAAAAAAGGGGTTGCATGAGTCTTGGTTTTAATTTTAAGTCAGCTTTTCTCAAATATGGATGATATTCTAACCTTTTTATTTAGGATAAAACTTTTCTTCTGGTTTCTTAAGTTGGATTTCCTTGTTTCTTTTGATCTTTGACCCTTTGTCCTGCTACCTTTGTCCCAAAGTTAAATACATCTGTTAATTATTGTCCAAATCTTCTTCCTTAAACCTTACAATACTAACTTGTAATTACCAGTAAATTTTGTTTACATGTCCTTCCAGTTTTTTACTGTACTATGTCTTTTTTGTCATTGTTTCTTTGGGCGTTTCCTATGTCGGGATTTACGTTTCTTTATCATTCTCTTGGCAAGATGTTAAATAATCAAACCTTGCAATCATTTCTTTTTGTTTTACAAAGCTAGAAATATTTGTGTCTTTATGCCTCCTGTATCTCCACATGTGGGTCTAACAATCAGTAATTCCTTCGTTATGAGTACACCACAAAAATTCCTCCATTATCTTTTTATCCTTTAGGTATGTTACTCAAACTCGTCATTTTCATTAAAATACCATTGTTCAATACATGCTCAAAGATCTGATCTTCAAAATTCATGAAAAAGTTTTAAAAAAATTGAATATATCTATATCTTACACTCATCTCCGAGTCTAGGTGAAAGAGTCCTCTAGCATAAGCTAAATTTGATCAGTGTTAATATCCATCTCATAAAAACTAATCATTATTCACTCTGCTAATTTTGTTGCAGAGAACTCAACTAAACTCATCCAGGCTATTACGTGGCATTCAAAGCCTCAATCATGTAAGAGTCTTGTGGCATCCAGTTCAAAAAGTTGTTCACCATGGACTGAATATAAGAGCGATCTTTTTGATCAGTATGGGGGAATGGATTCTGGAAGTCATTCGCTAACACTAGAAAGACTTTATGCCTGGGAAAAGAAGCTTTATGAAGAGGTTAAGGTAAAAAAAATACCAATTAATATATGATTTTGCGAAATTTTAATGATTTATTCCTACAAAAGACTTCAGGGTTTGGGTTAATGTGTAAAGTGGTAGTAATAAATTTGGCTTAATCTTTTCAAGTTGGTAACAGTAGATTCTGGTTCCTGGAATGTCACTATAAAGTTCATGTAAAGCTTTCCTATTACATTTGTTTTCTTATTACCTTCCTGGTATTAATTACTAGTCCTCAAAATATATGTTACTTGGATTTAGGGTGACTGCCGGATAAGGGTATGTGTTTTAAATGGATATGTTCAATATTTTCAGAGTTTTTCCATGGATATGGAAGGTCATATCCTCATATACATGTAATCAAACTGGTTAAATCAGATATGTGGCAATGGCGTAGAAACACACTTCCTAAGTTCTAAACTGTTGATGCTACGTGGAACTCTTGGCTCTAAATTTCATTGATAGAATGTTGACATCCTTTTCTTTTGCTCAGTTTCTTGTTCTTTTTCTTTGGACTAATCCGTTTGGGCATTTGATATGTTAAACTTACAATAGGCTGGCGATAGCACAAGGAAAATTTACGAGAAAAAATGTTCTCGACTGAGGAACCAGGATGTCAAGGGATATGATGAGCTTACTATGGATAAAACAAGAGCTGCAGTAAAGGATTTGTATGCCAGAATCTTGATTGCGATTCGAAGTGCCGAATCGATCTCGAAGAGGGTTCAGAAATTAAGAGATGAAGAACTACTGCCTCAAATCATTGAACTGTTGAAAGGGTAGGTAAATATCTTCAAAAAAAACCTGTCAGACTGCTTGTTTGTTTTTCATCTGAACTTCGATTTTGATTCTACTTTTCCTTTGTGCAGCCTAACACGAACCTGGAAAGTTATGCTTGAATCTCATGAAACCCAAAACAAAATTCTTTCTGAAGTGAAATCTTTTGCCTGCCCTTCATCTGGAAAATTCTGCAACGATTCCCACAGACTTGCTACACTTCAGCTCGAGGCTGAGCTTCAAAACTGGCGTGCTTGCTTTACAGAATATGTTGCAGCTCAAAGAGCATATATTGAAGCTCTTCACGGTTGGCTAACTAAGTTCCTGGTGCCTGAAGTCGAATTCTATTCCAGAGGAAGGAGTTCTGCTGCACCATATGTTGCCAATGGGCCTCCACTTATGGTGATATGTTATAATTGGCTAACTTCCATGGAGGAGTTGCCAGATAAGGCAGTCGCCTTTTCGCTGAAAAGCTTTTCGAAGGATGTAAAGGCGCTGTGGACTCAGCAAGGGGAAGAACAGCAACAGAAGAGGAAAGTAGATGGTATGGCTAAAGAACTTGACAGAAGGACTATGGCATTCCAGAAGGCAGAAACCCGGTTTCTGGAGTCCAAGTTTACAGAATATAAATCCGAGCCAGAGATGGAACAGCGGAACGAATATCTAACGGAGAGGAAAGATCAGTTGGATATGATCAGAAAGAGGCTGGATATAGAAAGAGAGGAACATCACAATTACATGCAAGAAACGCAAAGAATTACATTGAATGGATTTCAGACTGGATTTTCAACTGTTTTTGAGTCCATAATTGAATTCTCCAAGGCTTCTCTAAAGATGTACAATGACCTTGTGACTCTAGGTGAAAATGCTGAAAAACTGGGAAACATATCGTATATAGAGGGCTCCCAGGATGAGGAAAATGGCAGCAGATGACACGAAAGCTAAAGGACAGGTTCGAGAATCTTAGGTTAAATGGTTTTATGTAGTCTACTTGTATATTGTTACATCACTGTCGAAGCAGCTCGCAGAGGCAAATTTATTTATGTTTTTCATGTCGTTTTCCTTCTGATTGTTAATGGCTGTTGAGACATTATCTTAACAAGAATGTCAAAAGTTTTCAGTTTTCCAATTTGTTTTGGGTCGATTGTTCACCTTCTGCAAGTGTTGCATTTCGATAAGCATAGCGCCTTGTTCAAGAAAAGGGATAATACGTAAATTGATCTCGACCTATACATCTTTTAACCATAACCTAAAACACTCACAATCAAGTATCTAAACTTATGCTCCGTCAACAATTACTCTGTGCATTAACACCAAAAAAACTAACATAATATGATTGACTACCTGACTAATTCTAAGTCATTTTAAGTCACTTCAAATATTTTTCTAAATGCATGACGTTGATTTAATACATGGCAAACTGATCAACTAAGCTACATTGACATTTTCTGTAACAGCGTTAGTTTATTAGATTAACTTATTTGACAAAAATAAGACTATTGTGATTTTTTTTTCTTTAGAAAAAAAAATTGTATAATTGGAAAGTCAATTTACATGTTAACCTTTCTAGAAATAGTAGGTTACTGCTCTATGAACGCTGCCATTGCAGTAGTATTATATGAGATTGCTAAAGACAGAAAAGCTGCGAAGACAGAAACATGTTTCCTTTGAGGCAGTCCAGACAGGCAGACAAAGTAGAAGAATTGTCTTAACCGTTCCATTTGCACTATCCACTTCGTCAGTAAAAGTTTTCTTTCGGGTTTCATTTTACTGTCTGCCACCATCTAAGCATAATTCCACAATGCTTGGATGGAATAACAAAGAAATGGAATGGGCATCACAGCTAAGATGTATTAGCTAATAGCTCCAACTCTTATTTTTTTTAAATATCTATGTTCGACATATATCTGAACATATATATGAAGGTATAATCCTCTCATGACCCTCCAAATACATGAAAATTTTGAAAAAAATTGAACATATGAATATCCAATACCTATCCAAGTCCAGTACATAGGCTAATAATACTAAAAGCTACTGATAGAAAACCAACAAACATTTTAGTAGAAAACCATGAAAGTATGGGGCAACCCCATCAAACAAAAATGATAATTACATGTCGGAACATAAATTTTTGATCGGATTTTTCAGAGGGCTTGAAGTTTCAATATCTTCTATCTGTAATTTTGTACAGAATAATTACAGGTTTTTACAATTTAAATTATAAAAAAAAAAAACTTATATCTACCTTAAATAGAGAGAGACCAAGAATTGAGAGAAGAGTATAAATTCACTAACTACAGTAGCTGGAGAGTGTATTCCAAGAAATGGGACTATGTCTACCTGCAACCAGTTTTCGACAGCTGATCCAACCACCGCACCGGCGACAAGCCCCCCTATAGTTATTAATGTGGCCTTACCTGCAAAGAGAGGGAAAAAAAGGGGATGACTTATGATATGTTTTCCGATCTGAAGTCTAAACCAATTTGAAACTCACACAATGTATGCAGTCTAATCTATCGGCACAAAGGGTCATAAAATACCGATGGCTAACTTCCTTTTGCTTTAAAAAGCTTCAATAGCAAAGGTTTATTTCTACTTAAGGAAAAACGTAACGGTTAGCTCAAGAGAGAAATGAACTAAAAATTCGTACAAATCAGTAGATGGAAAAGCAGAAACAGAGAGCAATCCCGAATGATCATATAACAACTAGAAATCTTCCTCCATGCATGATAAAAGGAAATTAAGAAAATTTCTACTAATAAAATTTCACAAGCAATACCTTATAATACATAATCTGTCGAATAAAACTGACATCTCAACAACTAATTTGACCCGAAAAGTATATTGCCAGAATCATATATACATTTCACCATCATATACAATGTTTTCACTCAGTAAGAGGGTTTTTCTGCTCTTCTCTCTTACTTCCCTTTCTTTTCTTCTTTGGTTAAGATGAAAAAACAACCTAAATAGCAACTGATGGACTTTTATTTTTGACAAATGTAACATATAATTGAAGTTCTATTCTATGTGCAAGAAATCTCATTACCTAACTTCAAGTTCTTTCTGGTCAAGAAATACAAGGAAGCTCCAAAGCTACTTGCTAAGATAAGCCCAGTGACATCAGGTCCAGCGTAAGGAATTGCAGAGGATGTAGAAGCTTCATTCACATAAGTCAGAACCATAAGAGCTCCATATACTCCGGCTTGTATGCCCAATTCACCTGTAGATGGTGTTTCAACTGAAACAGGTAAATTCTTTACAGTTGTTTGCACCCAATGAGGCATTGATCTCATCCCAGGAGGATTAACAGGTTTAACATCTGCATATCTAATGCTTCTATCCATGACTTTTCCGGCTCTTCGTTGGGTTAAGCTCCGCATAAGCAACATGTCATATGCAGCCTCAACCTAAAACACAACCATAGTATTAGGAAAACAAAACCATAGACAACCATACAGGAATCAAGCGCCTCACTTGACCAAAAAAAAAAAAAAAATTGTAACAACAAAGAAAATATACAGTTGAAATTTATCCATAAAAACAGCCAATGCTGGTCTTTGTCTAGAGGATCTTCTTAGTTAAGTGAGAAAAACAAGGATAGATGTACCACCATAAGCATCATAATTCCACTTCATTGCAACAATATAACAACATTTGTTTAACCTAAAAAATGGAAAATATCCAACATGCACGATTCTAATGTATAGAACAGCAACAAATGGGAAATTACATGCTATAAAGAAAAATATTTTTTTTTGTCTGTTTGTTTGTATAAGTACTCTATAAAGAACAACTATTGTAATTGACACATCAAAATCAAATCCAGGTAATAGACACAAAGTAAAAAACTGAAATCACTATTTGAAAACAGCAATACATGTCAGAATTTACAAATTGCATATAACAGATTGCAAAAGCAAACAAGCTGAAGAAACTTTTAACAAGCCCATGCAATACCCAGGAGCCAAATTTCAAATTTTCTATAAATAGATCAATTGATATCCAAAAACTCATATCCAAAAGACTCAAATTTTACTTAAAACATACAAGTAAAAAAAATACATAGAAATAAGTGACAAAAAAAATACATAGAAATAAGTACAACACCCAGAAGCAAAATGATCAATATTTACAAAAAAAAAAAAAGTTAAATATTTATCACCCCAATCTTATAAATTTTCAAATTGCAAAAAGAAGGGCAACGAATCAACCTGGGCGATAGCTTCTTGGTTATCCTTAATAGAGGCAACAATCGAATTCTTGGCGCGAAGAATATCATCAAAAGAAGCACTTTCGGAGACTCCAAGGAGCTTGAGCGCGTTCTCGACAGACATCTCGAACGGAGCCGAGTCATCAGCTCGTGAACCAGCTCGAGCGGCTAATGTTCGCCGGGCGTGGACGATTGTAGCGGATTTCCACAGCTCGGTTTTTGCAGGCTTTAAAGAAGGGTGTGTTTGGTTAGGAAGGTGGACTGGCGGTCTGGGAATGGGGGAGCTTGGAGTGAGACGGTTAGGCTGGACGGAGAGTGTAGCTGCAGCCATTTTTGGAACCCAAAAAAAAAAAAAAGGGAAATCTTTAAACTTTGATATTTTTTGGACAAGAAAAATGAAAGGTCCATGTAATCGGAGTACGTTTTCTTCCTGTAGGGACTGGGGACCGTTGGATTGTCTGACTCCGATTCTTTTAACTTTTATTTTTTTTCTTTTTTTGAACTTAACAAGCATCCAGTAATTCATAAAGTAGTGTACTAAAATTGTAGGCAATTAAGCCCAACTGTGGTTAGAACTTCTCATTTGTCAATTCACAGTGGCGTGAAAAGAAAGAACTGTACAGTAGCTTAATTGGGGAGACAGAGAAAAAAGAGTTACAAACCACAGCAAAAAAAACCTAAAATTTGTGGCCAACAAAGGATGCATTGTGTACACGTCTCCATTCTCAAAACAGTTGGGAGCCTCAAAGGGAAATGTTGTATTGGGCCAGTTTAAGGGGCGTTACTTTATAAGCCATAGAGTAACAACAACGACAAAAATATGTTGGCTATGAGTAAACGGCTCAAGCTAACACCTTTTTATGTCAAACAAGTATAGCAAGAGAGTTGGGTATTTTTTGCAGAGCTGGTTCTGTTTAAGCGCTTGCCAAAGGAGGAGGAGACAACAATACCAAAATCAACGACTAGAAGAAGAAAGTCATCGCTTGGCTCGGGTTTGGGCCGGCATTGGTGCTGTTCCCCATCTCTGCTGCCAGGTTTTTGACTATATTGCTTATAGGGGGAGTCTTGTCTTCAGTTGGGTGTCCTTAACCCGATAACCATATTTCGGCTAATCTAGCCTCACACATTCAGCCGGAGGAATTAACCTACAGATTTGGAGAAAATGTAAAGCTAAAAATAATTATTGCTAACTTCAATAAGAATCATATTGAGGCGACAACTTTCTGAGTTTTCCATCTATTATACAAGGGTTTACAAGGGCATCTGTGTTTGATGAAGCGGAGATGGATCCACAAAAGAAATTATTCAATAATCGTTTCAAGTTCGAAAGATGATCGAGTTTGCTTACGATGAACATCAGCCTGCTTTTGATGTTCTTACCACCGATGGCAGGATAACTGAATCAAGATTCTTAGGATAGGGTGTCCACAAGCCAAATCCGCCTCTACTTTCTTTCATACTACTACCACTACCCTTAAACTCACTCAAACTTTTCACCCACTCTACTTTAGAAGAATGCTCCCGAGTATGTGGGTGCAAGACAAAAAGTGAATTGTACTCGCAATTTCGAAACATAAAGAACTTAAACAAGCCCTTTAACCTGTATACGACATAGCCAAAGCTTAGTTGGTCTCTTGGTGTGAAGAGATTGACCTCATTGAACCACAAGCAGTTGAACAAGTTATTCAGTGCGGTATGTTCCCTTATTATTATTGCTCCCTCAGGCACATCTGCATTTGGTTTTAGTATTAGTACCATGAAATATTAATTGCATCAACAAAAATATAACAAGAATATTATGCATTCTTTATGAACTCAGTCAAAGAGCATGCACTTCACCACTTAAAAAGAAGCAATACTTATATATTTCATATAAGAATACTATGTCTCCCTTCATACCGCTAATAGTATTTTTCTTTAAACTCCATGGCTCCATTCCCTCGTAGTAATATATCTTCATGTGAAGATCAATAAGAGGTCTGGCATATCGCTTCCTCCGCTTGTTTGCATCAGCCTCCTCATATATACTCCTGTGATGTTTGTGCTGAGCAATAGCATAAGTGTGCTTATCACGCCATAAGTATCTGTCAATAGAAAATAATTCATATAATCTAACTGTTTCTGCATCAAGATAATAATTCAAACATCATATAACTATAGGAAAAAAAAAATCAATAAGTCCTAAGCAGGAAGGTTCTCAGTTGAATATTTCCTTTCAAATAGGAAAAATTCATTTTACATCAAAGGTTCATGATGCATGCTTTTAACAAATCTAGGATTTTATGAACGAGTGCCCTAAGGGTACTCTTCTAAGATTACTCTATTAACTATTAAGTAATATCTTACAGTCAATTTATTGGCTATCATCAATGAAGTTGTCAATTATTGCATTTTAAAAAAGATTATTACTATAAACAGAATATTAAGTAACTATGAAAAGTGCTGCAAAACCCAAAACTCTAAAGTAATTGTATTTCCTCGCATTCATTCACAAGGAAAAAAATATGTAAGCTGCGAAGTTCTTAATAATAATTCAATAACATGAGAATATATCTAATTTATAAATACTGATATCCATGATGCATGCTTTACTGAATTAAAAGAGATTTGTCTTTCCTCTCATTCATCAACAAGGAAAAATATGGCAAAAGCAAAGATGTTAACGATTCAATAATACGTGAATATACCTTTCAAGAATAAGCAACGGATCAACAACCAGCTCCATTTTACCATCAATCCAAATGCTGTACTGTGCTTCGGGGAATAACCTGTGGGTTAAAATCTTGGGAACCTTCCCATTCCTTCTGGGCTCATCATAAGGTGGATGCTTCAATGGGATAAGACGCCATATGCCTACCCACATCCCCTTCTCGCTATCCTTCTTCACGGTTACATTTTTCTTAATAAATTTGAGAGACACTTCATCAACAACCATCAGAAAACAGAAGAGCTCCTTAGAACGAGTACTTATATTTGATGGCTGATGAGGTACATCATATCCATCAAATATCCCTGATGCAACCACAAACCTACATTTCTTGACATATTCAATATCCACAGGATTCATTTCAGCACCGCCATTTTGCAGAAATCCACAGTGCACCTAAAGGGAAAATTTTGATACATGATAGAAATCACTTAATTTTATTTCCAGCCATCTAAAAGAGATAAAGGAAGGTGAGGGCAGAGCCAAGAGTGAGAAAATTTTCATCCCCATAATATATGAAACCTAACAACTAATTAGGGGAAAACCCTTTTGAATCCCCAGGAGCCAGGACCTAGGCCATTATATGCCTTAGTTATGAATTATGATACCTATATGAATAAAAGCAGGGGATTAAAATCAAATAAAATAAGTTCTACCTTCATACTTGGCTTCAATTTAAAGCTCTCTTCTCTTTGCAGCCAGCTTTGGTTACCACCAAATAATGGGAAGGACTGAGATCCATTGTTAACCAAATCATCCTCCTCGATATAGGTTAGATCTTTAACAATTACATCTGGTGTTTTTCCCTCTGGAATAACTATTTTCTCAGGGTCAGCTGCTACGGGAATTGGACAACCTATTTGATTAATTTACAATCAATATAACTTGTCTAAAAACAAAGAGATCAGCAATTTAAAAATGAAAAGTCTGTATGATCTTACGATGTTCTGGTTTTGGAGTCAATCCAAGCAAGTCCATTGCTATGAATACCTTGCCCTCTTTGTTACAAATAGCTGCATATGAGAGCAACAATATATCATCTCAAACCAATGATGAAACAAGGTTACAATTTGCAAACCAAAAATTTTAGATTGCACTGGACAGTTTCATCAAGTATGGATGTAACCTTGATAAATGATAAACCATGACTACATCAAGAATTAGTGAAGAAAAAGGAGACAACAGCTATTCTTAATCGTTTAGAAACCTCCTAATACAGAAAAGCACCCCCACTGATCTTTTTCCAAGTATTTATCAGATTAATTGATTAACAAATACAAAAGATGTCACTATGTCAAACCATGTCATAGCATAGATGTTGAAGTAACAGCATTCATGAAGCTATAGGCCAATGTTGAGACATAAATTCCAGTCAACTTTACAATGACCCGTTGCTGGAAAAAAATTTAGCTCACCAAAGAAGCTTAACATCTTTCATGTTTTACGATCCAACACAGGAGCAACCTCCTAGCTAACTCATTGAGCTCCTTGGGAACTATATCAGTATCTGTCTAAATCTTAGATAAAAATACCAGAAAAGTAAGATATAAATTCTGTTCATTTTCCTAACTCATATTTTTTTTCCGAAAACTGACAAAAAGCTGACTATTTAAATCCAAACAAGATAAACGTACAAATATACCTAAGTAAACAAAGACCAAAAAGAAGTATGGAATCATACCTGAAACGAAAGAAAACGAAGATTGGCAAGACCAAACATGAAATAGTAATACAATAAGAATAAGCAACATCCATAGAATGCCTGCAACTAAAACCAATCGAATAAAGCCCTGCTTCCACACGATCTTCACAGGATTATCTTGTGGCAACCTCACCGAAGAAAACAAACTACCTCCATCATCTGCATCAAGACAATCAAAATCCGCAACACTTCATCTCGTTAAGTGATCTCAAAAACCATAATCCATAAATTATAGCAGGAAACAAAATACAAATTACCCTCCATTTCAAAGAATACAGAGATATACTGTTATACAACATAAACGAAAGCCATAATCATAACCCAAATTTCCAGTGCATCAAGCGATGTAAAAAATTTATAGATTTTGTTTACCTTTATCAAATGGGCGTTGATTATTACGGTCTCCTCTACGGCTTAACCGAAAAGAAACAGGCCGTTGAAGCTCAGTATCCATTATTACCCCCACTTTCACCAACCAAAAACTTCAAAAAATCTCTACAAAAAGATTAAAATTAAACAAGGAAAGTTACTAATGAACTACCCTTGTATTAAATCCACACAAAGATTGAAACTTTAACGAAATGTATCACATATATGGATCCCAACAAAGCATATAACCAAAAAAAAAAAAATACATTTTGAGTGCAAAAGGACAAGTAACAAGAATATTAATACCTACCCATGTAAGAGAAATACAGAGATTAGAAAAATAATGGAAGAGAAAAAAAAAGTTGAAAAGAGAGTAAGAAATCACTTACGCTTTGGGCTGTTGGAGACAATGGTTAGAGCCATTTGCAAATTTAGATAAATCAGGAAAAAAGAAAGAAAAGAGAAGAAAATACAGGCAAAACAAAGAGGTTGATTTTCTTTTTGAGACCCAAATATGAGAAGACGAACCCAAACAATTAACGCTGTTTAAGTTTAAACCTTCATGAATCAATGGTTAAAAATCTGAAAGAAACAAAGCTCACGACATCGTTTCTATGAATTCTACCCCATCCCATGAAGCGGAAAGGTCGGTGGGTGCTTCTGGGCTTTACGAACTCAATTTAAATTGGGTTATCCTAAAATCCATAAATAGCCCAATTTAATGCATTTCAGGGCCCAGGATAAGGCCCCAGTTCAGTCCAATCTCTCTTTCTCTGGCGGCGGATGTTTCCGTTTATATTTACTCAAAAACAAATAATAAACCTTTAGAACAAACTGATGAGACGGCAAGCCTAGCCCTAAACCCTAAACCGACTTCAATTCATTTTCAGTTCTCTGCAAAATTTCTCAATTTCCTTTAAATTACTAATTTCTACGTATCAGCCATGGACGTTGACCATTACAGCGTTCTGGGCTTGCCTTCCGGCGAGGAAGGAGCCAATTTGACCTCGAAAGAAATCACCAAAGCTTACAGAGAAAAAGCCCGAGATCTTCACCCTGATAAACGCAAAGACGATCCGAACGCCCACGAAAACTTCATAAAGCTCAAATCCTCCTACGAAATTCTCGTTGACGAAAAAGCCCGAAAGCTCTTCGATGATCTACTCCGGGTTAAACGTGAGCAGCAACGCCGTTTTGCTCAGCAAGATTCGAAGCGACGGAAAATGATGTCGGATTTGGAAGGTAGAGAGCGTGCATCGTTTGCCCCGGATCCCGCTGTGAAAGCTAAAGAGGAAGAGGAGAGAATTGCGAGGAAATTGAAGGAGGAGATTGCGAGGATACGTGCAATGCACTCTAATAAAGGGGCAACTATGGGGACGGGCTCGAATTCGGGCTTGAATCAAGAGAAGGTGGGAAGAGAAGGGACTAATGGAGGCGAGGGCGGTGTGGGGTTGGATAAAAAAAAGGTTTTGAAGGTTTCTTGGGAAAAAGTCGGGGAGGATTATACGGCGGGGAAGTTAAGGGAATTGTTTTCCAGGTTTGGGGAAGTTGAGGATATTGTTGTCAAAAGTTCCAAGAAAAAAGGGTCTGCCCTTGTTGTCATGGCTACTAAAGAAGCAGCTGTAAGTTTACATTCTTTTGTCTGATTTTATCCTCTTTTTTTTTTGGGGGGGGGTTTATTTTCTTAAATTCTCTGTTTTTTCTTTGCAGGTTGCTGCTACAGGAAGTGTTAGTGGGAGTCTATCCAATCCACTGTTAGTTGTTCCTCTTAAACCAGCCATTGGTGCAGAGTTTCCAGCTCCCCAGAAGGCGGAGGAAACTGATCGTTTCAGTAATTTGGTTGGGGCTGGTTACCAAGCTTTTGAAGATGCTGTTTTACTGAAACTGAAAAAGGTATGACCCTGCTGCCATCTATATTTCATTCTGTGTCTTTAGGAGATTAGAGATTAGTTTCTTAATATGGCATTTCTTATTTCCACTTATCAGATAATAGTTCATACTTTTGGTGAACATGTATATATCGTATAGCAGATTCCATGAGCCAAATGTAAGTCTGGTAACTAGAGATGTTTATTAAGAACATTTATTTTACCTGGATATGGAATAGTAACTTGACGTTTGCCATTGCTGAGTGAGGATGAGTAATTTTTGCTGTGCTGATTCACTGATATATAGTTTTATCTGGAAATGTATCTGGATTTAGCAACTTTCTATGACTACTTAGCTTTTACATAGCATTTGTCTGTTGGGCAACTCATAAAAGGATTACAGATTAACTGAAATATCAGAATGGAGAATATTAAGGACAGCTGTTGTAAATTGCTTATATAGGGAAGTTTTGTGAGAGAAACTAACTAATAACATGAAGGGGAATTATTTGATCCACTGGTAATGGATTTTTTAGATTCCGCAAGCAAGATTAGTAGGGTTATAAATACTCCTTGGAGTATATTTAAGAAGAAAAAAACTAATCAAAAAAGAAGTGGATATGTGGTAGATTCTCAACTCCGTATGTGGAGTTAAAATTTTGCCATTTGCCACCTCCAGCGTATCAAAGAGGAATTATGTCTATAAAATGAATTATTGGAGCTGAGTAATTTATTAATTTCCTTAAATTCATTCCTCACTGGTCTCAGTTTCCTTTTAATTTTCTGTCATTCTTCAACTTTCAATCCCCCCATTCCCCAATTAACTACTATACTTTTTGTGGTTTTTTGGGGATATATTGCGTAGAATGGATGTTACTTTGCCCTTTTTTTATCCTTCTTTAGTGGGTTGGGAAATCCTGAATGGAGTTTGAACTAGGCATTAGCCATTAAATCTATTTTCACTTCCTATATTTTTGACACAAAGTATTAAGATATTATAGTATGGGAGAGAAAGAAAGCTATGCATTATAAGTCTATAAACTTGTTAAAATCTTCTATGGGTAGCAACTGGGTGATCTAGGCTGCTCCACATTATCAAGATGTGTTTGTGAATTGCATCTGCCAAGGATTAGTATTCTCGGAATCTTTTATATTTTGTTAAATGAATTAATTTACTACTTTTGTGATTCGAATTTACACCATCTGTTAAATATTACACCATCTTTTTTCCCTTAAATTTATGGTTTTTTCATGTCTTACGTTTAATTCTGACAGGCTGCCGAAAAACAACAAAATTGACAACTCAATTGCGTTTAAGGAACAGTTTGCAAATCCATCAAGTGGCAGGCATATGGTCCTCGGAAGTTTAGCCAGCATGTTCTAAATTTACGAGTTCGGGATCGAATTTTAGCTTTGCGAAAACTCGAAAGATGGATGAATTATTTGGGTTAGGCCTCAAGTTCTTATGTACATGAATTTCTAGTTTGATTGATTAGTGCTCGATACTTCAAACTAGTTGACTTGTAATTGGCATAAATTAAAATGGAATTCTTTCTAGTTTGATTGATTAGTGCTCGATACTTCAAACTAGTTGACTTGTAATTGGCATAAATTAAAATGGAATTCTTCTTCCATTCCCATGCCATAATATTCTGATCATATATTTTCATAGTCTATGTGCCTATATAAATTTCTTGTACGTCAATCTAATCCTGTGTTATTGGCAAAATAAATCACAACATTTATGTTACTCAGACATTTAAATTTCTTTGAAGTATTTCTATCTAATATACGAACATTCTAAATACATGATAAAAATTAAATATATATTTATATTAGTGTTTTATATTTGTATTTGATATTTACTTCCAAGTTAGAATAGTGGAGAACAATGTACATCACTTTTATATGTAGTTAATCATCCCCACCCCCACCCCAAAAAAAAAGCAAAAATTTAGGAAATTAAAAACAATAATAAGGATTTCATTATATCTTCTTTGGCAAATTACTCCATATATATATATATATATAATATGTATGGACCACGATCTAGATAGACAAATGAGTACTTGAATAATGCAACAAAGATTTTAAATCCAATCACATTATCTAAGTATGCCCATAGAAAATGGATAATTATTTGGTATATGATGGTAAAGTTTAGGAAATTAAAAACAATAATAAGGATTTCATTATATCTTCTTTGGCAAATTACTCCATATATATATATATATAT
>JBBYHL010000001.1:4181392-4204618 GCA_038381835.1 Adansonia madagascariensis | reverse complement strand
AATATGTATGGACCACGATCTAGATAGACAAATGAGTACTTGAATAATGCAACAAATATTTTAAATCCAATCACATTATCTAAGTGTGCCTATAGAAAATGGATGCTTATTTGGTATATGATGGTAAAGTTTTCTTAACTTTATAAGTGAGGTTAAAATGTTTTTATTTTATATTTATAAAAATAAAAAAATAAATAAACTTGATAATGAGAGGATCTTTCGATGGTTTTCTTTTTTGGGTAATTTTGTGCCATTCTTGAGGAAATCATTACATTTAGATTTAATTAGATTGGGAATTATGGAGTAAAATATTTTTAATTATTATTTGTTTCGAATCTAATTATGCTTTAAACAGATCTGCTTTTCACTATAGTGTCTATTTTGGGCGTAGTGGGCTTAAGCCCAATGAATTTTTGAGGGTTTGGGCAATGTCGGTTTATAAATTTCTATATATTTCAGATCCAACCCAATGGAAGGGACCAAACCCAAAAATCTTTCGCTCAATTCTTTATCAATCATCACCATAGATTTTGCATTGAATTACCTCCCAAAAAAATTTTCCACTTTAAACTGTGAATTTATTGCTTTCAATTCATAGAGAATTATACATTTCGTAACTTTTAATTTCATCAGAAAATGTAGAATAATCGTGGAAAAAATTTTTTTTTTTAATTTGAAGAAAACTTCATCGGCAAGGTGCTTCAATTTTACTGATGTGTTCTCCATTTTAATTTTAATTTTATTTCACAGCTTCAACAATCGGTTTTATTTATCCTGGATAAAAGTTTCGATTTCCTTTGTTAATGCAATCTATCATTCTTTTTCTTTCCTTTGCTTTTAACTCTTTAAGAATGTAATTTGTTGAAATATTTCGAGGTTATATCTCCTCTAAGGCCATGTATAACGTTAGTTAATTTCATCTTGATTTCTTACTAATTTGAAGAACCCGAGAAATATGATTTTGCATTTTAAGCAGGAAGAATTTGGCGAAAGCTAGATTTTTTTTTTTTTTTGCTTTTTATTGATCCGAAAGAGAGATTGAAACTTTGTTGGCTCAGAGTTATTTTAATTTTTGTTTGTAACTTTTAATAATTTTTAAGTCGGTTAATAAAAAATTAGGCACTAATGGGATGGGAGTCTTGCATTCAGGCAGTGAGTGATGATTTTGGTCAATAATTGAAGGACCCCACCTCACTCCAAACGGCAAATTTCTTTTATCTTCCAATTTCAAACGGAAATTCCTAATCAAATTAAGCTAAATATATTTTGTGTTTTTTTTTTTTTTTCTTCCAAAGAGCTATTTATTATTATAATATAAATAAACTCCGTAACAATTTATTCTCTTCTTTTCTTCCTTGTTGTGCCTGTTTTGTCTACCAGAAGGCAGAATTTCTTTCAACTTGTCCAAAACTCTTTCAAAGCCCCTTAATCAGAAAACCACCCAAAAACCCATATTTCTTTTTTTGTCTTTGACAATTAAATCTATTTGTAAAGGTGGAAACGAGAGAATCAAATTTTATTTGAATCAGAATCTGATTAGGAATGGCGGCGACTGGGATTGCCTCGTGGCAGCCACAAGAAGAGGGGTTGAAGGAGATCTGTGGACTCCTGGAGCAGCAGATTTCGCCGTCTTCTTCGGCCGATAAGTCTCAGATTTGGCAACAGCTTCAGCACTACTCTCAGTTCCCTGATTTCAACAACTATCTCGCTTTTATTCTTGCACGAGCCGAGGTTTAATTCGTTTTCTATCTCCGTTTGTTTCCTTTCTGACTCGCTTACTAAATTTTTTTTTCTGCTTACTTTTTTTTTTGTGTGTGTGTGTTTTTTGAGGAACTAGATTATGAATATTGATTGGGTCATATATTCATTGGGGAAATACGGTTTTATTATTTCTTTTTGCGGACTTTCTTTTTATTGGATTGTGTTTCTCTAGAGAATAGTTTGAATTGGGTGTTTGTAGGGTTAAATAATAACACTGTAATATAATTTGCAAAGATTGTGCATTTCTTTGATCAACTGCATACCGGTCGTTTAATTGGACTGCATGTTTATTGGAGGAAGTGATATTTTAAACTGAATTTCCCTCAGTTAGAGTTGGAGAGGTGATATTATGTATTGATGGGATATTGCTTTCTGTTTAAACGAGAATGTTAGTAGGCAATTGGTCTTTGGGTTTGATTGGTATGTTTCTTGATCAAAATATATCAGTACGATGTAGTTTGTGCCTTTATGTTGGTTTCTAATGCAAGAAATTGATGTTCTTACCTTTGGATATATTATGAACATGTGTTTGCTTTCATGTGCTAATAAAATTTTGTTTCATTTTTTGTAAATTTGAGCAGGGTAAATCAGTGGCCTTTGAATATACTATGAACACCTGTTTGCTTTCTTGTGCTAATAGAACTTTGCTTCATTTTTCTAAATTTATGCAGGGTAAATCAGTAGAGATTAGACAAGCTGCTGGTCTGCTGCTGAAAAATAATCTAAGAACTGCATATACGGTAATGACTCCTGCACAGCAACAATATATAAAGTCAGAACTATTACCCTGTTTGGGTGCAGCAGATAAACATATAAGGTCAACAGTTGGGACTATTATAACTGTGGTTGTTCAACTAGCGGGAATTTCGGGGTGGCCTGAGTTGTTGCAAGCTTTTGTAAATTGCTTGGATAGCAATGACCTAGATCACATGGAAGGTGCTATGGATGCGTTGTCAAAGGTATGCAATGAGTAATTTTCTAATCTCTGCCATCTTTGGGTGATAGTTGTCATATTATTGTTGAGAAGTTTCCATTAGTTTATTCAATATAAACCATGGTTTTGTGATGCTTTTACATGGTTTAAGCCATTAAATTTTGGAGGAGTCGGTCAAAACAGTAGAGCATGCAGGTTATTCAATATAAAACCATGGTTTTCTCATGCTTTTACATAGTTTAAACCGTTAACTTTTGGAGGTGTCAAGTAAATCAATAAAGCATGCGACTGTAGTTTAGTGCTAAAGCTAATGGAAAACATTCTGCTTTAGTTATATGAGGTTAATATGGCAAAAAATCTCTAGGGTGAGATGTATATTCATTCTCCATGATTTCTGAGATCAATCAGATGATTCTTTGGCTATCTAGAACTAGATTTCCTTGCATGTAAACAAGCATTGTTGGTGGAACGAGGTTCTAAGTCTCAATGATGTGTTTGCCTCCAAATTGTATTAGGTACGGGGTGTCCATAAGTTTTACTTTTTTCCCCTAGCTCTGTCTTTTCTTCTTAACATGCTTATAGCTTATATACGAAGTTTCCCTGATGCAGAATCCTTGATATTCTATGGTGTTTAAAACATTTTTCAATTATTCTAAGTGCTTTTTTCACTTATAAATAGCAACGTATCCCCGTTGATTGCCAATTGGCCAATTACACATGCTAATCTATATGATTGTTTTTATGTTGGTGGTCTTACTGATTCTGAGGACTGGACTTTAATCTAGCTGGCAAAAGTTCCCTTGGCAAAGACTTGGTTAGATGCTGACTTGACCAATTTAATTACGTTTAACACATCAACCATTCTTTTGTAATACAGATTTGTGAGGATATACCACAAGTGCTGGATTTGGATGTGCCTGGGTTAGCTGAAAGGCCCATCAACATATTCCTTCCTCGGTTATTTCAGGTTAAATGCATTTCCTTATTTTAAAATTTCATCATGCATTTGTAAATTTGCTAATTATGTTTTCTTTTCTATTAGCAGTTTTTTCAGTCTCCACATGCTTCTCTGAGAAAGCTTTCATTGGGTTCTGTAAACCAATATATTATGTTGATGCCTTCTGTAAGTGAGCTTAAAAGTTTGTATTCTTCACTGTAATGGATGTCATTCTGATTTTTTGGGGCAATACTTGATATTATACACTAATTTCTTTCAGGCTTTATATGCATCCATGGATAAATACCTTCATGGTTTGTTTGGCCTTGCTAATGACCCCGCTGCAGAAGTGCGGAAATTGGTAATTATAATTCAGTCTTTTACATTGAATACTCAAATGTACTGTAAATATTTCTTAATTTTCCTTGTAATTTACTATTGAACTATATAAGAGCATGATGCGAGTCACTTTTCATTTTTGATTTTCTGATTTCAGCATTGATTTTGAATGAAGTATTAGAATCAGACATGTTTTGTTGTCTAGTTTTTGATGTTAACGGTGCTTGGGTTTTTCTGTCATGAGACATACTTGCTGGAAATATATGCCTTGTGTAACTGGATACTACGAGAAGAACTGTGTTTTAATCCTATCAAAATTTCTTCTGTGTAACATCTCCAAATTTTAGTGTTGTGAGGTAGTGATGAATTGTAGAAAGCTATTAATTTCTTCCAAGCTTGTGCTTATTCAGATCAATGTTTCCTTTTTTTTTTTTTTTTCTTTTTCGAAATGATCAGGTTTGTGCAGCATTTGTTCAGCTAATTGAAGTCCGTCCATCTGTTCTGGAGGTCGGCATCTTTTATTTATTGCATTTTAGTTTTTGCAAATTCTTTCTTGATTGCAGTATATATTGAATCTTTTTTGGTTCCTATTCACGGTCTTTCGTCTTTTTAGGCCTATCCACAACCCACATCCCTGATGTGACTTTTTTTTATTTAACAGCCACATATGAAGAATGTAATTGAATATATGTTGCAAGTCAATAAGGACACCGATGATGAAGTGGCACTTGAAGCATGTGAATTTTGGTAACTTTCTTTGTGCATTCCATTTCTAAATTTCCTGTATCTAGATTAAAAGGTTTTTAAAACCATAATTTTGATAACTTATGCAGTTTGACAAGATCAAACAAATAGTTTTTGGCGGACTGAAGTTTCTTCTTTTTTTTTTTTTTTTAATTACTTTCTCATCTCTGCTTGTGTCACATAATATATGTGTTAAATATGTCAGAAGCATTTGAGGTGTGGTTCCCCTTGTGCTGCTGCCTCTATGTGTTAGTATATTGTAAATTGGACTGTTGCTATCAAAAAATTGAAAATTGAGCCATCATATATTTAATCCTTTCTGCTAGAGTTGTAGATTCTTTTTCTTGCCTTCAGGCATTGAGAGGTTGAAGGCCATGCATTTACTTGACTAGCATTTTATCCCCCCCTTGGCCTGGGATAATGTTTATGATTCAATGTTGATCTGATTGGCAGGTCTGCATATTGTGATGCCCAGTTACCACCTGAGAGTTTGGGAGAATATTTGCCAAGTCTAATTCCAGTATGCTAATACTTTGCTGATTTTTATATTTTTCAGTCTTGTTTTTGTAGAGCCATTTACAATATCATTGTTCGTAGTTTTCACGTATCTTATACTGTTATTTGTAGATTTTGTTGTCAAACATGGTTTATGCTGATGACGATGAATCACTTGTCGAAGCTGAGGTTATTTCTTGTCAACATCTGTATTCAGATTATGTGAATTGGCAATTATAATTGATAATTACTTTGAATTTATTCATTCTTGTAGGAAGATGAGTCTCTTCCAGACAGAGATCAGGTTAATATAATTTGTTTGTGATTATTGTGCTCTTAGTTTTCCTTGATATATTCTACATCAGCATTTTGCTGAATGTGTTTTTCTCGAACATTTGCTCTTCAGGATCTAAAACCTCGATTTCATACGTCACGATTCCATGGTTCTGATGATGCAGAAGATGATGTAAGTATTTTTTTCCCCCTTTCTGTGCCAGTCAATCAGACAAGAACATAACTAAGTTCTATGGTTCTGTTAGATTTAGGAAGATCTGTTTACTAGTGGAACTTTTCCCTAAATGATAATTTTGGTACAGGATGATGACACATTCAACATATGGAACTTACGAAAATGCAGTGCAGCAGCTCTAGATGTTCTGTCAAATGTGTTTGGGGATGAAATCCTTCCAACTTTGATGCCTATAATTCAGGTAACTTACCTATTGGGATGCCAAAGTTGGATCATAGAAATTGTGTCTGTTTTATTATTTCTAATCTATTTATGTTGTTGCTCACTAGAATTGATCACACCTGCATACATGGGTGGAAGAAAAAAGTTTTAAAAGAAAAAATAATTTTTATAATATATGGTAGTTTTTTTTTTTTTTTAAAAAAGGTGGGTACCTTTTAGAAATATGGATTTTTTGTTTTGAAAATAATATTTGCAAAACAATTTAAAAGCCATTAATATCCAATTTTATATTTTCTATGAACTTATTTGGATTTTTTATAAATCCACCAATTGAATTAGTGTCACTTTACTCGTGATGCCAATCTTTTATAGATTCAATAGATGTTTTGCTTTTTGAGTTCATCTTCGCAAAAAGATGTTAACTCAGCTTGTTCCATGGTCCGTATCAGAGGATAATATTGTTTCATGCTGCAAATTCTGTAAACTTAAATCATTTGCTATGATATAGATATGTCACAAAGGTTCTTGTTGCTAATGCCAAACTTTTGCTTCATGTGCATGAACTTAATTGGAGAGAATAGTGATCTTGGAAGTCGGTTGACTTTTAATAGGACATACATCAAAATTTATTCTTTTGTTGAATTTCGGCAGGCCAAGTTATCTGCCAGTGGTGATGAAGCCTGGAAAGATAGGGAAGCGGCTGTTTTGGCTCTTGGTGCAGTTGGTGAAGGTTGCATTAATGGTCTTTATCCTCATTTGTCTGAGGTAATTCTTTTTGTTTTGTATTGATACACAAAGTTCTGAGGCAGATTTCGAGGTGAAGAATAAATTGTGCATATATAACATTGATTTGTTTTCCTAAAATCAAGTTATTTCTTAAATTTATCATTGTTGCTTTTGGCATTGCTTTTTCTTTATTCTTCATTGCCATGCCTGCTATTGAATGAAAAACTATTTACGTGTGCAGATTGTGGCATTTTTAATTCCCCTTTTAGATGATAAGTTTCCTCTTATAAGGAGTATTTCCTGCTGGACACTTTCTCGATTCAGCAAATACATTGTTCAGGTATGGATGAAAAGTTGCTGCTTCAGTTGTTTCTCCTGAAGACCATTAACCTCCATCTTGATGTTGTTTAGCTGTAAATCCCTTTTCTAAACTAGCAATTATAAATAACCACGATATGCAACAAAATAATTTATATTTTTCCATCTAATGCCAATCTTTTGTTGTTCTTGGCGCATCTTTTTGTTGTTTCGTCTATGGCATTGGATTTTGTGGTTGAGAACTCTCATGTTTCGTTTATTTCAGAATAGTGGTCATCAAAAAGGCTATGAGCAATTTGATGCAACTCTTATGGGTCTTCTGCGAAGAATATTGGATACTAACAAGCGGGTGCAAGAGGCTGCTTGTTCAGCTTTTGCAACACTTGAAGAGGTTGTTATAAACTTGCCGCACAGCTTGTTGCATTTGGGGACTTAAATTCTTATAGATTTTGACATTTGTTTTATTCATTTGCAGGAGGCTGCTGAAGAGTTGGCACCAAGGTTGGAAGTAATTTTACAGCATCTTATGTGTGCTTTTGGCAAGTATCAGGTTGTTTGCTGGCCTCTACATTATTATAAGCTCTTTTTCCTGTTGCAATTAAGACTTATGAGAGATGCTGCTTTACCATTGAATAAAATTTTTGCTCATTTATGTGTATAATCATTTACAGAGACGGAATCTCAGAATTGTTTATGATGCTATCGGGACTCTAGCAGATGCAGTTGGAGGGGAATTGAATCAGGTATATCAGTATGATAAAGATAATAACAATATTCCTTGCAGTTTTGTCTTTTCCTTCTGGTGTGTATTAGAGTCTTACTATACACAAAAGCCATGGCACTTTTTTGGTGGGTTTGCTTGTTTTGATAAAGATGATTCTCTCCATTGACTGGTTTTGTCATTTGCAGCCTGTTTATCTTGAAATTCTGATGCCACCACTCATTGCAAAGTGGCAGCAGGTTCCAAATTCTGACAAAGATCTCTTTCCACTGCTTGAGTGCTTCACGTCCATAGCACAGGTCAGTTGACTCTTGTTGCCTGAGCTTTTTATTTATTAATTTTTTCTTTTGGGAATGGAGATGTGTTGGTGTTCTCTTTTAATCTTGATGTAATGGTTTGTATTTAACTTGTTTCTCACTCTGAGGTCAGCAAACAATTGAATACATCTAGCACTTTGGAAAGAGACATCAAGCTGCTATAGAGTTGGCTGTAATTAAATTGTCCCAGCTATTTCAAACCACTCTATCCTCTGATAAGAGTTTTAATGCATACTGCAAATAGAATAGAGCAACTCTACAAATGAAAAGTTAAGTAATCTAGATTTGATGGTCTTCGAAAATGGAGACTGGGGAATGCCTGTGCTGATGCTTCTACATGATAAGCTTAATAAAATTGCAAAAAAGTGCAGCTCTGGATATGTTTTATATTTTGTGGTATGGGGGTGCGATTCTTTTTGAGACATGGCTGATCTGTTCTAGCTACATCTGTTGATTGGTTTTACTTTTGTCTACTCACTGAGCATCTAGGTCTCCCTTCAGAATGTTGTTATTGGCTATAATTGTTTTTGCCTTTTTCTTCTTCTGAGCAATGTAACTCGGAAGTTTGGAGTGTGTACAAACAACTTGTTCTTATTAATCTCTGAGCCAGTCCAATTTGCAAATTTTATTTTTTTAATCTGCAGTCAGCTAAGCACCATAGCTTTGAACAAGGTAACTAGGAAGATTGTGTACAAACAACTAGTTCTTATTAATCTCAGAGCCAGTCCAATTTGCATTTTTTTTTTTAATCTGCAGTCAGCTAAGCACCATAGCTTTCTTCAACATTTTATACTGACATTAGGAATTACATCTATGGCCTCCTACTTTTTCTTTTAATCTATTATTTAATTAATTTGATATATATTTTTTGACAAGATGACTCCTATACATAATTTTAGTAGACTTACCACTAAGTTTAATGTATTTTACTTTTTCAGGCATTGGGTACTGGGTTCTCGCAATTTGCTCTGCCTGTATTCCAGAGGTGCATAAATATCATCCAGACTCAACAGTTGGCCAAGGTTTTGATGAATTTGACTTTTAATTCTCATATAGGTTGATTTTAGTTTTCATTTTTAATTTGTTCATTTGTGCTTTCCCCTTCATGGTTGGCTAATGCTTTATAGATTTTTTTTACTCAATGTGATTGGTCTCTTGAATCAAGCAGCATATTGACTAGTGCATTGCTTTATAGTGTGACTTGTTTTCTGTTCTTTCATGTTATTATCTTTAATTTTACGACAGAATGGTAGTATGTGCTTGGTTTCGGGGGTTGAGATGCTTAGCCAAGATTTGTCCAAAATTTCATTGTGTGAATATATCATTTATAATACTTTCCTTTCAGCATGTGCTGCTGCTACCTTATTTGCGTTAACAATATATGTTAAAATATATTTATTTGAACGGCATAATGATAATACAAATGTTGAGAGAAATTAAGTGCATTTATCTGCATCTGAGCCCTTGTGACACTTTTCACTTCACGCAATCCGCTTTTCTTTTTGCATAATGATTCTCCATATACGATTATTATTCTGATGTTTAAACATACATGGTTATAGCTTTTCAAAGAAATTGACGGGAATTTCTATTGCAGGTTGATCCCGTTTCGGCTGGGGTTCAGTATGATAAGGAGTTCATTGTATGCTCGCTTGATTTGCTCTCTGGACTTACAGAGGGCCTTGGTAGCGGAATAGAGAGTTTGGTAGTTGCTTTCTCCTTCTTGATGAAAAGAGATGTGATCCTCAATCACCCTGTTCCCTCTGTCCCAACATCCTCTTTTTCTATCTTGCAGCAAAGTGGGCATTGCTTTTAGTCTCTTTGGAAAGTTTCTATTTAATGAGAAATTCATGTGAAGCAAAATTGCTAGCCAATATTCTATGTTCAGCCACCGGCGTAATTGCAGAAAACCCATCGATGAGTGTTAGCTGACTGGCTAATGAGCCATTGGACTATTATCCATAGAAACTTTCTTAAGCTACATTTTCCTTCAAAATTTTTGTATTTACTCCCTCGATGTTTAACAGTTTAATTGTCATCGTACCTAGGTTTTGATGACTGGTCCTTTTGTTCCTGATATTGGTGTGCAAACTGGATATTTCCCTTAGTTCTAAAATTTATGTTTTGTTAAACGTGTTGTATTACAATGTGAACTGGTATGTTGGTTTTCCTCACGTGGACCTATTATATGCAGGTTTCGCAGAGCAATTTGAGAGACCTGCTTCTGCAGTGTTGCATGGATGATGCTTCTGACGTTAGACAAAGTGCCTTTGCGCTTCTTGGGGACCTTGCAAGAGTAAGTTAAAAGTGAATCCACCGTTATTCTTGTTTAGAGCTATAGGCTAAATAAAATTTCACCTTCCCTCTTTGCCATGAAAAGGGGGATTGTAGGGAAATGAAGGTTGTAAATCTCTTAATAATTATGCCCCAAGCATGGTGCTGGCTGATCCACTTGAAACTTTGTTATATTCTTATAGTCTTTAGATAATTTATGTTAACTGTATTAACATGTTGCTTTCGATTAGGTTTGCCCTGTTCATTTGCATCCACGTTTGTCTGAATTTCTTGATATAGCAGCGAAGCAATTGGTAAGGACTATTTTGGGATTCCAAATCTCAGTTTGCCATCTTTACATTTTTACATAGTATATGTCCATGCAGAACACTCCCAAGTTAAAGGAAACCATTTCAGTAGCGAACAATGCATGTTGGGCGATTGGAGAGCTAGCGATTAAGGTATGTGGGCATTGCACTCTGCATCTTGATAAAATTAGATTAGTTGCCATTTTGTTAACTTGCCTTCATGAGTTGATACCCCCTTGGTTGCTTTAATGCGAAACCTCCTCCTTTTTTTTTTTTTTTTAATAATTGATTATTTGCCTTTTGAATTTCAGGTGCGTCAAGAAATTTCTCCAATTGTCATGACAGTGATTCCAAGTTTGATTCAAATCCTTCAGCATGCAGAGGTAGTATTCCCTTTCTGTGGGTGAAGTTTGTTGGCAAGCATTCCCATATGTGCATAACTATTGTTTGTGCATTAGTCATTTTGATGCCATCATCTCATCTCTGTATGATTAGCAGGGGCTCAACAAATCACTCATTGAAAATAGTGCAATTACACTGGGGAGGCTTGCATGGGTCTGTCCAGATCTTGTATCGCCACACATGGAGCATTTCATGCAATCGTGGTGTATTGCTTTGTCTATGTAAGTATTAATTTATCTCCCTCACTCGAAAATTATTGCTTGACGTACGGCTACTACTGTTGGGGTAAGGTTCATTTAATTACACTTATAAGAGCAGAGTTTGAATCATACTTCATTAGAAAGCTTTATGTCAACTCATCTGACAAACAACTTTTGGCAGTATACGTGATGATATTGAGAAAGAAGATGCCTTCCGAGGTCTATGTGCAATGGTATGCATCTGCTTTTGTAATAATGTTCATTAACAGTGAATTAATAATCTAATTTGTGCATGGATGATATTACATTATTTCAGGTCAGAGCAAATCCATCAGGGGCTCTGAGATCACTTGTTTTCATGTGCAAAGCTATTGCAAGCTGGCATGTAAGGATGCTGTTAGTTATTGCTTCTGAGGGTTGTTTATGTTAAACTAAAGTTTAAGCTTTTGACGTCGTTACATGTCTGTAGGAAATAAGGAGCGAAGAACTACATAATGAAGTTTGCCAGGTCTTGCATGGTTATAAACAGGTAGGCAGTTCTCTCATCGGCTTTGCTTCTTTTGAGAATACCTAAATTTAAACCTTAGTTTTATTCTTGCTGAAATTTTGTGGTTTGCTGATTTATTTTATCTTCGTATATGTTAAAATGATAAAAATCGTTAAATCTTGTTATTGCACGAGTTACTTGTTCTATAATATATTTATGCTGAATTCCTCTTTTCTACAATTATACAGTTAATCTTTTTGCTCCGAATCTCTTGTTTAGTGCATTGTTGTTGATTGAAAATATCTTTTTCTTTCTTCTTCTTCTTCTTCTTTCTTTCTTTCTTCTTATTTATCCAATAAACAAGTGAACTTGAGTACTTGTGGGTCGTTTATATTTTCGATAGTAGTTATAGATACAAAACTATAACATGCATCAGACTAGGTTCATTGACTGAGTCGGTCAATAAATGTTATTGCAGATGCTTAGGAATGGTGGGGCGTGGGACCAATGTATGTCTGCTTTGGAGCCATCAGTGAAGGATAAACTTGCAAAGTATCAAGTATAAGATCTTCTTGGTTATCGATGCCTGTCATTATTCTACAGGATTTGTGGTTCTTCAGAGATGTTTATCAGCATCAATACTGTTGGTATATTTTATCTGACTGTATGGGAGCCATGATTGATATAAGCAAAGATCGGTAATGTGGTCATGGGTGTTTTTTCCGAGGCAAAGCATCAGTTTCTTGCCTTAAATTCATTGAAGCAACTTACCACCTCTTAAGAACTTAAAACAAGTTGGCTTTGAACCCATTGTGCTTTGGTTTGAGGGGGGGGGTATTGAAGCGGTTGAGTATTTGTGTATGGATATTTTAGCATGCAGGAATATGCAACCTCCAAAGCTTCAAACTTCAAGGTCGTCTTTTTCTTTGGTGCTTTGTAATTGAAACATGGGTAAGGAATCTGATTCAAGCATTGCATTCGTTAGTTTTGACTGGTTAAGATATTTTCTCTTTATTTTGATTGTTTTGTCCGATAGGGTTTTAGTCTGTGATTTCTACAGATTTTTGTAAAAGGCTTTAAATGTTGATTCTTGGAAGTTTTGGGTGTCATTTATGTATCATTCAAGTTCTGAGACTTACTATTGGAATTGGAGGGTGGGGCACTATAATTTTTCTCTTTTTGTTTGCGCAAATGACAATAAATCTTACTCGCTGGTCTTTCATGAATTTTTGGCTATGATTCTTTCTTCGAAAACCATATTTCCTGGTTTTTTTGTTTTCCCACCTTAAATTATTTTCTTGATGATCATCTTTGTTTAACTCTTGTATAATTAGTTCTAATATTGCTTATTTTCTCATTTTACAAAGATCTTAAGCCCCTCAAATCATCAAACATTTTTTATTAGTAGAGGCTAGCTCGTAAGTGAGGTTTCGGTCTTGGGGGATGATTTTCATGGTTATCGGAATGCAAAATTTACAAGTTCCTGGGGCAGGGCAGGCGTTGTGTTCGGCTCAAGAAGTTGAATTGAGCTCATGGGCTTTGGATCCGAAAAGAAAAATAATTTTGTTCCACTTAACGGTGCTTTGAATTTATCACATACTCAAAAAGCTGCTGGATTTTCGACAGATTTTCAGCTCAAAAATTTGGGCATTCCATTTTATTTAGTGATGATGTTCAATGTATCTCATACTCAAAAAGCAGGTCAGCTAATCAACAATTACAGGCAGATTTAGGTTTTAACCTTGCTTAATGCTTGTGAACTTATTCATGGATTGGTGAGCAGATTCAAATACAAAGGTTACAATTCCGTTGTATTTTAATTCATGCCAAAGGTGACAGCAGCTATGCGATTTTGAGATGTAAGCTTGACTAAATCCCATGGGCCATACATAGCTTGGTAAACTAAGCATGTAATGGAAAAAAACAGTCCAAAGCATATAGAAGAGACGAATGCTCAAGAGTTACATTCACATTTCCCTCGCAAAAGAAAGAAAAATAAAAAAGAAGAGAGAGAGAGAGAGGGAAGGAAATTGCAATTTTAAAATCATGTTTCTTTCATTACACTGCACTACTGACAAGGATAATGAAAATCATGGAGGTCAGCATTCAGGGAGAATCTGAACCATCTCTTTTTCTCTGAATACCTTAGACAAGGCTCAACACCAAGCCCGATTATCACCGCTGCCATGCTAATTACCATCACTTTGAGAGATGCGAAGGCTAAAACTACCAGAATTAGTAAGGTCGGAGGGATGCACATTAAAATTGAACCACTCGTGCCCACAGGTATCTTGAATGGCCTCGATTTTGCCGGATGGTCTATCCGTAGCTTCACGAATGCTATGAACTCCATGATCATTCCGAAACAGTATAAGAAGTTCTCTGCCGCTACTATCTCTTGAAAGCTTAACCACGACAGTAGTAAAACACCGGATGCGGAGAATAAAATCCCGACCACGGGGGTTCCATAGGGAGACCTCTTTGCAAAGAGCTCGGGAAGCATCCCGAGAGATGCCATTCCTTCGAGTTGGAAGGAATCGCTACTCATCTCAGCAAGAAACATTCCCATGTTTGATAGAGCAGCTGCTGCTTGAATCCATGTTAGCAGCCAGAGACCTCCGAGCATTTTAGCAATGTCTGAGAAATATCCATCAGTCCACTGCTGGCGATCAAGTGGAATCGCCCCGGTACCAATCAAAAGAGGGAAAAAGTATCCGAAAACAACTAAGATAACAGCATAAAAAAGAGCTCTCGGAAGAGTTGTACTCGGATTTTCCACCTCTCCTGCAAGAGTGCTAATGGAGTCCCAATAGTTCAGATTCCAAAAGAGAGTATTTAAGTATAAACCCCAGTCTATATAACCAAGGTCTATCACAAGCCACCTTGCAGGCTTCAGCTGGGGAATTGCCACAATCCCCATGAAAATAAAAGGAAGAAGGGAAAACACCCCTAGTAGTGTTGCCACCCTGCCGACTACGGTTAAACCCCTGTAGCTCATGTAAGTGAGAGCTAAGGTCAAAACCAAAACAGCTATTGTCCTTGGCAGACCTCCTTCCAAAGCCGGGATAGCCAATTTCAGGTAGTCCAGAAATAAAACTGGATACAAAGCATTATCAATAACCCCACTCAACCATTTCATCCAGCCTTGTTGGAAACCCCAATATGGTCCCAAAGCTGAAGAAACCCAGACAACATAACCCCCGTTCTCCGGGAACATTGTGCCTAGTTCCGCTGTTATTAACGCCTCCGGTATGCTCCATACGAATGGAACCAGCAAAAATCCAAGAAGAGCTAAAAGAGGACCAGCTGCCTGGACAGTGTCTTCAACACCAAAAGGTCCCCCTGAGACCTCATAGAAGATCAAGAACACAAGAGGTATAATCGAAACCTTTTCGTACTTATCCAACTTGGGGGATGAATGTTCTCCCAATTCAACATACTCGGCAATGCTTGGCTCTACCATCTCAGCCGGGGCTTGCCTAGTTAATAAGTTTCTTTGTTTCTGCAAGCAACATTTAAATCTAAACACAATTTTGGGAAATGTTGTACTACTTATTGCTTCAGATAATGTTAGAATCAATAACAATGACAGTACCAAAAAAAAATTCCAACATATCTCATCGAATCGTCCTCGCAAAATTCAACAATACAAGCAACAAACAGTTTTAACAAAGAAAAGTGTGCCATAAGTTTTGTTATTCGAATTCGAATGTAAGTGCTAGATATAAAAATATATTTGATATAGATATGTTAAAACATGTATTTGATGTAGATACGTTAAAATTTTCTCAAGATTTTTATCCATTTGAAGAGATATTAAAAGATTATATATCATTTTCATATCACATATATCCAAATATACGTGAGACATGATAAAAATTAACATACATTGATTCATGAATAAAACTCTATGTCCGTTTAACCCAACGGAGATGATAATGAACAGCTCGCGAGTCAATTTCCAACTAATTAAGCAAAGCTTTCAACAAAAATTTATTAACTGAATATAGAAAAACTCAAATATCAAATGTAAATTGCTTGCCATAATCCCATTTCTGACATGAAAGTTCCACCTTTAACTAATGTTATTTCATACACCAAATAAAAATGCTAATTCACACCCAAAAATTAAATTAATGAAAAAAAAAAAAAAACAAGTAAAAATATAAATGACATGAAAAACTAGCAAAAAGAAAGACAGTTTGAAAAAGAACCAAAAATGGGGTAATGGGGTACCTTTAGAACTCAAAGAACCCTGAACTTCTAAGAATTATGAAATCAGAAAGCGCAATACAATGAAACTAACCATGAAAAAAAGAAGGGATTGCAATTGCATTGGATTGATTTTTTTTTTTTTTTGGCTTCTGGGTAAATGATGATAAGAATTCAGATAAACGGCTGTGAATGTGTCAGCATGAAAAGAAAAGTGACAAATGTGATTAGCCCACCACGTGTTCTTCTCTCCCCTGGGACGTGTCATTTTGTTGGAATATCAGATCTCAACAAAAGCAAGTCTGAGGTTTTCAAGAAACGATATGATCTGACGGTTTCCGTGATGCCAGAATGAACTATAACATGAGAAGAGCGGGCGGCATTGAATCCCCAGTCACCCTCTTTTTTTTTTTCTGATTTTGTTTTCGACAAAGCAAAGAATTCCATGGTGTTTTTGTTTCTACATTTCTCCTTAAAAATGAGAGCAGCAAATCACATCCGGTTGTAATGAGTGCTCTAATTACAGTCTCCAAACAAGATAGGAATGCATGAGAAGATTGATACCCACAAACATCATTTCTGATCTTTGCCCGGTCTCTCAAAGGGACTGTTTCTTGTTTCCATCCGGGGATTCAGAGGATTGGGCTTAAATTTTGTTAATGGTGTTCTTGTAATTCATAGGGCATTTGGTTTATTCGTAAAAGTTTAGATTTTAATAAAGGATTGTGAGTAAAGAAGGGATTACGAATGCCTGAATATGATATCAAACTCAAATCTTTGATTTGGAGATTAGAATGTGTTTCTGTCACTTGGAAAGTTGGAATCATACTCACTTGCCTTACCGATTTTGTCACTTAAGCAACACAGTTGCCTTTGCTTTAATGCTGACTCTGAAGTCTGAACCTATATGGCAATATATTGCAGGCTTTGAAACCTTGTTTTGATACGGTAAATTAAGTTTATTGCTCACCAATCATAATCATTTAGGCTTTAGGCTTTCTTTTTTGATGATTATTAATAGCATTTGAATTTGCTTAAATTTCTTGAGAATTAATAATGCCTTTGGCATCAATGTCTCCTACTCGGTGTTGAATACAAGAAGTTCTAAATCAAGTAGAATCCTAACCTTAACTAGCTACTGCCAGTTCAGTGACAGACAGACAGTGTACTACGTTTGTAATTCCCAGCAGGTTTTTGATTTTACACCACGCGCATATGCCATAACAAAATGTTCCAGTAACAAATTAGAGAGTAGCCCTGTGAATTGTGAGTCCCTATCGGACAAATGTTGTTAATTTACTGGTTCGTTCATAACAAACGCTCTAACGTTGCGCGTAAAATAACCTTCACTCTCATCACAATCACCTCCCGCTTCCCTCGAGTAAATACAACTTTAAAATTCAACTCCCTGTCTTAGCTATCCCTGAAAATTCGTTCAGATTAATCTCTGCACATAAAAAAAAAAAGAAGGAATAAAACCCATTAATTTTTCCTTCAATCTTGAATCTAGACTGTTTAAATATCAAGCACTAAACCACCAAGCTATGATAAGCTTAAGCCAATAGATTTACCCTTCCAAATATAGCAATTGGCGATTACTATTATCATTCCTCAATCAAAAAAGAAATTCTTTTATTTGATTATTTGATTCATGGATACTCCCATAATTGAAGAGCCAAACACCGAAGCAAAGGAAGCCAACCTAAATCTTGATGGTCCTTCAATAAACTCTCATTCACCAACTTTTCTCCTAGACAACGACCTCGGTTCACCTCAGATTTCAGACGTAGAGATGATCACGATACAGTCGGTTTCTTACACGAGTTTGAAAGATTTGTTGCCTACACCGCCGCCGCGGATCGCTTCAACAGCACTTAATTCGAGTTGGCACGAAATTCCCATCAAGAACCCACTTGTTAAGCATGCTGCGTTGGCTTATTTGCAGCCGATGCCGAGTCCCACCGAGGTCGGAGAAAAGGGTTTGTTCGGGAGGCTTAAGCAAAGGTGTTGCGGTGAATGTGGGTGCCTTTCTTGGTTATACGAGGTCGTTTGGAGGAACGTCAAGGAGGCGGTTTGGGAAACCAAAGAAGAGGTCGATGATGATGATGATGATTGTTATTACTACGACGTTGATGAATACAAAGTTGACTGAAATCGAGATGGGCAGCTCGCCATTTTTTTTCTTCTAAGGGAAGGTTGCTGCCTTGACCGGTAGATAGTGGTCCAATTTGTAAATAAAGATTCTTTCTTGATTTTCCCATTTTCTTTAGATTTTTTTTTTTCTTTTTGAAGTATATTTATTAACGGATGAAATTAAGTGATAGATCGAAATTTTTTAAGATTTTTGAGTTCAAATTAAGTTTAAGTATATTGAAATTTTTTTTGATTATTTATTATATTATTAAAATATCAAATCGTAATTCATCCGAAATAATTTATTTTAAATTTGTAAAAATTTTATTCAATACTTTAACTTTTACGAGTCAAGTTTAATACATATTTACGTGCAAGTACATAAAAATTATTGAAATATTCAATGTTCATCGCTTAAACATACTTCATTCTAGGAGATTTTGAAATTGCCATGTTCTTGTGAAGTTAATTAGGGGTATATAATTTGAGATTTCACACTTTTTTTTTTAGTTACATTTAAGTAATTTAATTGGCAGCTATGATAATATCTAGAATTACTCTTTCTTAGCTTCATGATTGTTTTAATAAAAAGCACTAGCTTAACCATTCTCTAATTAGTATAAAGCAATTACTCTCTGCAAATTACACAAAAGTCAATTTTTTTTTTTCAGAATGAAACCCTAGTTATTGAAATTAAAATTTTCTTTAATAAGAATATTTTTTAGTTTAATAATTGAATTATAAATTATTAGACATAGTCTAATGTTGCTTAATCATTAAGTTATTTTTTTTATTTTTTTTTTAAAAAATAAAAATTTAATATTTTATCAACGAATGATGTTCTTAATAGCATGCAACGATAAAGTCCAACAATTGAGTAATTATTGCAACATAAATCAGTACGCAACTCTTAGCATTTATTATTATTAATGTTATTTGGACTGTTCCTTTTAATGCATTATTTAATAGGTGAAGTAAGCTTCATTCTCTTCCTTGACATTCCATCTGTCATTCTATAAAAGAATCAATTTTGCTCTTGATTAGATGCACATAACAGGTTAATTATACATATGCAACAATCTTCACAAATGGTGTGGACTGTGGAGTAGATACGTCCGTGATTGAGCTGAAGTTTATTTTTTAAAATCATATTAGATTGATTTAAAAATTTATTTAATTGTTTATTATATTATTAAAAATATTATTTTTATAATTAAATTTATATAAAAATATTTTATTATTAAATAATAGTTTTACTTAAATCGATTTTAACTCATAAGGTCCAATCTGAATCCGCCTAGCCCTTGTACAGATTTGCTGTGGAGTATATATTTTTAACTAACCTAACGTTTCTTTGTGGTAGATAATCTGAGATATCAATGTCAGATTCTCCAGTTTAGATTCTTTACCATGTTGGAAAGGAAGGTTTGAGGGTTGGCCAAGCTTTGTTGTCACACATGTTAAAGCTAAATTACTAATATTTAATGGTTTAGTTTGATTAAATGCTGTCCAAATTACATTCAAGTCGATGTCACCAATTCATTTGTATATATGGATATTGATTAGGACATATTTCATAACACAAAAATGACAATTTTCTTTTCTTAAACAAATAGTGCAAAGTAAACCATGCTTGCACGCCTCTTGGGTCACAGTCAAAAGTGCTGGGACATGGTTTAGTTTAGCTTTTGATTTGGTGTTTTCTTAGCCTTTAATTTTCTCCTTTGTTTGCTAACCAAAATGTTTCAACGTCTTAGCCTCTAATTTTCTCCTTTTTTTGCTTGTCTGTTAAACAAAATTTGTTTCTTCAGTACATATTCATCTGTTTCTTTAAAAAATGTGAGTGATATTAATTAGCCGGAGGAATATGGATTCATCATCATCTTTTCCCGCGTATTGAAACACTTTTCCCCTTTGTGAAGTTGAACAATTTCATGATCAATGTATCAAATATGAACTCTTCGTTTAATCAACCAACAGCCAATAAGCAACATCATGAACTGGTAAATTCTTGGAATGTACATTTGAAGCAAGAGAATTTTCTAGGAAACGTGTAAAATCTTATTGCTATCATTGTGACATATACAATGTTTTTGTTCATTTGTCATTGGTCATGTTGTACAATATGTACAGGAGGTTTTGTTTTACACAATTTTTTTTTTTCTAGCTAAGATTGGTGCAGAACAGCAGCTATCGCCAATAATCTCCGCAAGAGCAATTCCCATCTTGAAAGTGGTGAAATACCTTGGAGTCTCCAACGACTATCTCTCTTTTAGTAATCTTTGAGATCTTCTTGGCAACATTGTGGCAATCCTCGCAAATTCTGATGTTTTTTCTAACAAGAACGGGAGACCCCAACTTCGTTGAGATCAATCCAAAAGAGATGGCCAATCTTACACTATGATTCTCTGGCGTGTTTGGTCTTTTTCCTGTCAAATCTGTTCTTCGCAACTTGGTAATACTACGAGCATAAACATCTTCCTCTTCCCCTGTCATTTTTGAGATGATATCCATCACGTCATCAACCATGTTCTTTTGATCATTTGACTTGCCTTGATCAACAAACCTGTGAATTTTATAGTCAATCTCAACTGTACTACATCCCATTGTTTTTGCAAGGCCTTCTCTAATCATAAGAGTTTTGATCTGCTCTACATCTTCCCACCTGCTAGCTTCAGCATACATATTAGAAAGTAAGATGTAACACCCTGTATTATCATGCTCCACTGATAAAGCATGCTTGGCAGCAAGTTCGGCTAATTCTATGTCATTGGCCTTTCTACTCGCAGCTAGTAGAGAACCCCAAATTCTGGCGGTTGGGGCAAATGGCATTTCTTCAATTAAATGCTTAGCTAGATCAAGATTCCTAGTTCGACCAATAAGATCCAGCATACAACCGAAGTGCTCTATTCCTGGATCAATGCCGTAGTCTCTTTTCATTGAATTAAAGTATTCCCACCCTTCATCAACCATGCCTGAAATGCTGCAAGATGATAACAGAGAAACAAAAGTGCTCTTGTTCGGCTTGATACCATTTTCTATCATTTCGAGGAACAACTGACTGGAAATTCTCCCAAACCCATGAATGGCGTAAGCCATAATGATTGTATTCCATGATACAACATCTTTACAACACATGCCGTCAAAACAACTCTTTGCAGTCTGGAGGTCTCCACACTTGGCATACAAGTAAGTAATTGAATTTGAGATGATGGTATTAGAACCAAGCCCCAGTTTTGTAATAACAGCGTGGATTTGCCTACCCTCGCTCAAGGAGGTTAATTCAGCATATGCTGGTAAGACACTTGCAATCGTTATTGCATCAGGCTTAACAGACTTGTACCAAATCTCTTGGAACAATTCCAAGGCTTCTGTATACCGTTCATTCTGTACATAAGCAGCAATCATTGCATTCCATGATGCCAACTTCTTTCCTTTGATTCGCACAAAGACATGTTCAGCCAGTTTCAACTTCCCACACCGTCCATACAAGTCAAGCAGAGCAGTCTCCAACACTAGATGAGGGAGAAACCCTTTTCTGATTGCACTAGCATGAATAGACTTACCCATCAAGAGCGCTCCCATTTGTGCACAAGCTGGAAGTAAGTTTATCGTTGTAATGACATCTGGCCTCAACTTACCAACCTCCTGCATCTTTTTAACACAAGAGAATGACTCATAGAAACAAGCATTAAAAACATACCCCGCAATCATAGTATTCCAAGCGACGATGTTTTTGTGAACGATCGTGTCGAACACCCTCTCCGCATAATCCACATTACCACATTTCCCATACATATCAATCAGCGACGTTTCAACCATAAGATCCATTTCAAACCCATTTCTAATAACCTGACAATGAATCTCTTTTCCATTTCTTCCACAACCGTCAATAGAACAAGCCCCAAGACCACTAATAAAACTGAACCTATCTGGTCTTATTCCCGTCAAGGCCATTTCCCTTAAGCAAACCAACGAACTCAAACCATCACCAACTAATTGGTACCCCGAAACCATAGAATTCCAAGAAACCAAGTCTCTCACAGGCATCTCCTTAAACACATTCTCTCCCAATTCAACGCACCCAACTTTCATATACATAGAAATAAGAGAGTTGCCAATGTAAACATCTAAGTCTAATCCAACCTTAATTAATTTTGCATGAACTCTTTCCCCTTCCTCCAAAGACAATAACTCAGCACAGGCCTTGAGCACAAATGGGTACGTAAATTTATTCGGTCTAGCTCCTTCAAATCCCATCCTACGGAAAAAGTAAACTGCCTCCTCAAGCAACCCTTTATTGACTAAACCCTTAATAATGATATTCCAAGCGTAGGTGTCCGAGTGGCTCATTTCTTCAAACAAGTAGAGTGCATTTTCTATCGACCCAGAATCAACAACGGAACGAAGAGCATCCATGGGTGTGGAATCTTTCGGTTCAATTAAGGTTTTTGAAGCTTTCGAACGGGTTCTTTGGAGTTGAGTTGGTTTTGAGAATCTCGGTCTGGAAGGTTTTTGGTTTTTCTTGGGGGTTTCGAAGTGGTTTAGTGGAACCATTTTGGGTGGGTTTGGATTGTGGAAGCAATTGTTAGTTAGTAGAGTTGCAGCCATTTGAGGGATTGGTTTCAACTTTCAAGATTCAGCAGTTGGAGAAATTGCCATTAGAAATCAAATCTACTGGCTTTTCTCTTTTAGATTTCCGAGACTGTAACCGTTAATTCCGTTTCAGGAGCGGCTTTCTTTTCGAAGGGTTATTATTTTATTTTAGTCTTATTAATTAAGACTACGGCTCCAAAAAAAAAATTAACAAATAAATGCTTTACATCCTATGAATTGATAGTAAGTGAGTTCATTTTTTAATTATGCTTTGTCATTAATGGAAATTTTGAGTTTGGAAATTCTTTATATCTATATATAATATTTTAAATATTAAAAATATTTTGAATTTTTTTATTATTTTCATAAAATTATATACTTTTTAGCATAAGAATAAGTGATAATTTGATTTGAAAAAGCAATTGGGTTCGGAGTTACAATATTAGATATAATTGTAAGTATATGATATAATAAAAATAATTAAAATATTATATGAAATTATGAATGTATGAATATTTTAAGTTTATATAATACGATTATATGTATTATTAATATATTAAAATTATATTTTAAATATAATTTATAATATAATAAAATATATAAATATAATACGAATAAATAAATTATAAGT
>JBBYHL010000001.1:4130724-4140911 GCA_038381835.1 Adansonia madagascariensis | reverse complement strand
TATCTATAAAATCTAGAATCCCAGATGACTTTAAACTTTAATAACTTTATCTCTATCTAATTTTAAATAAGTTGGAGCAGTTATTTTTAACTATATCTCCAAGCTTCTAGAAACTAGGCCTTCTAGAACTCTCCAAAGATTGAGCTTATTTTAGTGGGTCAAGTTATTCCATGTAACTCGTGTCTTTCGGCTTGGGCTGATTAGTGCAGCTCGTGACACATGCACACTTGACATATGATTGGTATGGATGCAGTGGCAAAGACTTGCTCCTAAGAATCTCGAATTTAAGTTAGGAACTTCAACGAGCCGTTGCTATTTTAGTCTTTTCGTAATTGATAAAAAAATTATGGAACTCAAAAAATCTTATCTTTTTCGATCTTAGTTATTAAGAAAATAAATAAATAAATAATTTTTATTTAAATAAATGTTAAAAAAATAAAAAATTTTATAGTTATCTTGTTACTTTTTTTTTTTTCTTGAGAAAAAGAACTAAATTGGATTGGTTACTTGTTACTTGACGTCAATTAGCTTTAAGTTCATGGCTTCATGCACATAACGATAAGCTTGCAAGCAATTAATGAATCAAGCAAAATAAAGAGAGTGTGAGGGGCGCAGCAATTAATCCCTAGCATATATTCTTAACTGCGTTTTGCTCCTATATACAAATTGCGTAGGTCACAACAAAACTATTCTTTCAGACAAAGAAAGACTTCAGCTTCTCAACTTCCGTCAGAAGAGAGGGATTTCCCTCGCAAGCTTCCTTTAGTCTTTCCAACCTCTCCTCTACATTGCTCCTCTGCGGTGACAAACCTTCCTTTTTCGATGGCTTTGTATACTCAATGAACTGCAGCATCATTCCCTGTAATTATATGTCAAGAGATGAACATATTAATAATGGAAATTTAATACACACGATAAATTGGATAATGAACCGACAAGAATATCCTTCTTGGTCGATAAAATAATACTCCCAAGTTATCATCTGGAAACGCAATCTACGCTACAAAATATGGGCTGACTTCAACATGGAGGTTCTAACAACCGTTTTTACTATTATTTTAGATCGTGTTTAGTGAGTTATAGCATAATGCCACCATAATGCTTGTCATGCAGAATTGTTTAGAGAGAATTAGCAGCAGTAAGATAATTGAGCATACATGTTTTTCATATTTCATATGACTTGTTGAAACAGTGCAAGTTTTTTGGGAAACATTCTGGTAAAGTTGCATACCTCGTGCTGCTTCTTCCTGGAGTAGTCTCGCAGTAGAGACTTCACAAGCTTATTCCTTAGCAATGGTTTCTCACTTTTATGAGAGATAAAAACAAAAGATGAAAGGTGATGCAGAACTAATGTGAATGCAACTGATCCTCGACTTGTAGCTTTGTCAAGAGCACCAGACACCCATGACTTCACATAAGCCTCCAAAATCGCTTCATTCTCCTGGACAGAACCCAAATTTCAGACATTCTCATAATTTATATTTCACAAGTAAATCTCCTCTGTTAAGATACTAAATCTGACAGAGACGGTAGCATTCAGACAGCTCTATTCCATTTAAGAAGTTGCAGAGAATATGTGTGTATATTCTCTGCAACTTCTTAAATAGAATACATACATATATATATATATATATATAAGTTCTTTTCATAAGAAATGAATCAAAACTCCTCAAAAACAGAAACCAGAAGTCTTGTTTTCTCTCAGATTATAACATCACAAACAAAAATGGAGTTCATGTCCCAGTTAAAATACCATAGGATTTGGAGTCAGAGATTCTATTTTACGTTTCATTATTTCTATCTGTCCACCAAATTTAGAACTTTGAAATAAGCTAAAACTAAATTTACTATGTTCTCTTTTCACACATTGCTGTCAAATTGGGGGTTCATTATGACACAATACCAGAAATTTCATGTGAAGCACACTCAATTACATTACCCTACACCGCAATCTGCTACACACCCTAACAGAACACAAAAGTAACAGTTTGCAGTCAGTACCTCAAGAGGTTCAAGGTATCCTTCAGCCTCTCCCAAGCATTTCTGCAACGGTGGAAGAAGTTCAAGAACTCGAGAATTAGATAATGCATTCCAGGCAGCAAGTCGTACTGGAGCTTCAACACAACGGTGTAAATATACTGCAACTTGCCGACCATAGAGCAAATCACCAAAAGATACAGCAGCATACTGCTCGACAAGAGTATCAATAAATGTTGAGTAACTTTCATGGATCTCGGATTGAAACCTCAGAAATTCCACATCATCTTTTTTTCCAGTCTCTGGTGTTGAACTGATAGACCTATTCGAAACAGTTTCAGGTCTTCCCTTAGACCTTATCTCGCCAAGAACCTGTCCATATAGCTCTTGCAACAGCTCATAAACATCCCTAGACTTCTCCTCTTCAAGCACAGACATTCCAATGAGTAATATGATGGATAATGAATGCAGTTTCCAGATTACTGGAACACTCTGAACATGTGAGACAACATCTGCAGACAAGAAAGTGGACATGGCTTCCAGACCTAAAAGGAAAAACATTCCAGCCCTAGAAACTTCAAGTATATCACCAGAGTTCTGCATAAGATTTTGTATATCAGAGACCCTTCCAAGACCAGCATGTTTGCTATCACAAAGGGTTGATATTGGACTAAGAAACCAGTGCATGGGGAGTGGCAGTCTCTGGTTAGCCCATTCCATCATCAATGAAGTGCGGTTATGATCTTGACTTGTCATATTTGATGTGTCCAGGTCCTCGGGTATGGTTTCCAGAGAAACACTACTCCTTGATGCTTTAGTGGCACTCAACGCTTTCAATTTTTTCTTATTAGACAACCACCTATTTCTGAAATGAGAAGCTAATATCTTACTGAAGAGCATGTAATCATCTTCGTTATATTCCCATGTATATAATTTTATCCTCCCATTATTCTGGATAAAGCGCTGTATACAAAGATCAAGGTACTTCATCACAGGTACTTGAAGCATTACATCCAAGGCTTTCTCCACGATAACCTTGTCTCTAGGTCCGGCAATTAAACATAATCCTAAAGCAGAATGGATTACTTCTCTGGTAAAGGTCCTCTCTTCATTTATGGGTAACGCTTCTGTAGAGATAATCTGGAAGATGTCAAGCAACTGACTGAGCAACCATGCATCTGTTTGGGCCAATAAAACAGTTTTTGACCAAAATCCTCCACCAGGGGCACCCCATCCAAGCCCTACCCCAGGAGCAGGGCCTCCTCTACCAAAAATCTCAACTGACTGCACTAAGTGCCACTCTGATGCAACCAACTTTGAGAAAATATCAAACACACATCTCAATTCAAACAAAGATTCCACCAGTATCCCCCTTGCAAGTAGGTTCTCTTCTAGTGAGAAAGTGCATGCTTGAGAAGGATTATGTATCATGGCCTTGGCTAACTGGATCAAATTGTTAATGGATATAAAAACCTGGAAGAAGCCATGAAGGCAACATATGGAAGCAAATGATGTTTCAAATTCACTTTGCTTCCTTAAAGAACAGAGTTGCTCAATAAAAGAACTACATCCAGCCACGTTAGTTCCATATTCTGCATTGTTCACACACGTAAAGCTCAAAAAACCATTTCTAATAATTTCAAGTCCAACCTTAGGAACAAAATCTGGTAACCAGGGAATCTGACCACCCTCTTCTTGAAGGCCCATGTCATCCTTAGGGATCACTTTTTCAAGCACTCTGGAAAGCATGTGCATAACAGCTGAGTACACCGACAATAAGGGAGAGAAAGATTTATCATGGAAATCAGAGTTTCCCTTCATTCTATCCTGAGAATCAATCAATCTAGACCTAAATGATATCCACTGCACAGCTAAATCAACCATGGGACCAACATGGCTCCAAGACCAGGTCTCCCCATTATCATCAGCTCCCTCAGGTATTCCATCGCTTTGAAACTTGTGTGAATAAAAATTTGGAAGCGTTCTGGCCAATGATTCTAGAACAAGATATGCCTCCTCGGACATGGAAGCATATTCACTTAAAACGTTGTTCTCCACCAGTTTTTCAATTGTAGGGGGATTCAACCACAAGCACAAGGAAGGAAAAATATTGGGGAAGTATGACACGCAATACCCATTTTGAATGCAGACCTTCCAAAAACGTAGTTGTTCAACCATTAAAGCAGATGAAAGTTTACAGTTTTCTCTTCCCAACTTTAACCATTGTTCGAGAGATGAATAATTTTGATACAATTGCCATGTCATAGCCTGGAAAATCCCATTCTCTATGAACTCTCTACAGTTCTTCCGGTCAGATTGTGCCAGCACCTTTTTAAAAAGAAAAGAACAGCAGTATAAATTCTTTACGTTAAATGGTAGGAAAATTGACCATTTAATAAAGAACTAGGAAAATCAGACATTTTTTCATTGTTACACTAACACAAGAAGCGGCTCAGGCAGCCTCACTATCGCAAAGACAAATGAATAAAAGCTTACCTTCGAAAGGCAAACAGATTTGATCTTAGAGGGATAAACCTCCATGGTGCTATTTGCAGTAAACTGATGAACAACAGTTTGAACTAGTCTTTGGCACTTCATTATTGCATTTGCACCCATTGGGGAATGTCTTGCTATTGCAATTAGTACTGAAATCATGCATTCTTCCAAAGGTGCTGTTGGTTCTATCTGAAAAATGAATAAAACACATATAAAAAATATTCCACAAAGTAAGCATTGACCTTACCAGCAGAGACTCTCTGGCTACTATACTGTCAGAGTCGGAACAACCAAAATATAAACTTGTCAAACTAACATAGAGATTTCTGTTCAACTTACTAGTTTCCAGAGTCTCATGCAAGTAAAAGAAAAAGGAAAAAAAAAAAAAAAACATAAAAATCTGCAGTAGAGAAAGAAGAGGCTAGCACGAGAGTCTAGATCACTATTCATTTCTCTTCACACGTCTCATGAAAAGGTCAATAGTTGATACTAGATAACAATTTTATTAAATTTGGATAAATATAAGCAGAAACCTTACGGCAGGTATATCTAGGCTTTCCCAACCAGATATTGGAATCGATGTATTCAACAAAATGCTGCTCACCTCCAAAAGATATCGAATCCTTGGAAGGATTCCCATCCTAACCAAACCGGCAGCAAAATCTTGTTGAGCAACAACAATATCATCCTGAATTGTATGCTTCCCTTCAGTTTCATCTTCCACAATATCATCACCAAAAGGAAGAATATTAGAAGGTTTAGCACTATATTTCCAAAACCCACCATGAAGGAAACCAACATCAATCTCTGGTTTACTTCGAAATATAGGTGCAGTATAAATATCCTTCTTGTCGGTTGCTGTTTTCTGCAGCCACAAGACACTTATTAAACTCAAAATTATATAGACGTAATGAAATAGGGAAGACAGAAATCTACCTCCAAAAATTCAAAGAAGTTCCTGTTTATATCACAGCTCAATATGCACTGAATAACTTTGGCGCTTGCTAAAACAACAGAATTGTGGTTATCATCAAGAGAAATCCTACAAATTTCAAAATATTCAATAAAGGGTAAAAGACCACATAAGAAACTCAATTTTTTATATCAACTTCTAAAATTTAACAGGAAAAAGAACAATGTGACTTGACGTTAATGGCATTTCGGGGAAAAGAACAAGTCATTTAACCTTAATGATAAGATTAGCTCAGGTTCTGGGCCCAGTGCAAAAGCCCAAACAGCTTCCCAGTCAACAGCGCTGTCAACTTTGTTATTATTGGCCAGAGTAGAGCCAACTGGATTAAGAAGAATATTATGTAATGCCTTATCAAGCACAGATGCAATGAGATGCAGTGCAAGGGCCCGTTGTCCAGGAATCTGAAATCAACAATATAAGTAAATAACAGGATACTGATACAGTTATATCAAAGATATAGAGCATCAGTATTTACCATTCAAAAAACACAATGTAACTGTAACTCAGCAACATGTAGTTGCATTAACATTCCATAATAGAACTACATACCATCCAATTAACTAATAAATATAATACAAACTAACCGTGCTTCTTGTAAGTGCAACTGCTTCTTTAATCGTATAACCTGCTGCACCTGGATCCCCCTCTGTCCGCAAGAAGTCACGTTCAGCAACATTTTCACCACCTGCAATACAGTAATAAAGGAAAAAAGCAAAACAATTTAAATTCAGTCTGCTGCTGTTCCTTGTATGGCAAGTATCCTTTTACACATCTATTCTCTAGATTGCCAAAGAATACAGACTTTTGATGAACAAATAAAAGTTGGCATATCAACTTTAGAGAGCTTACGAAGAAAGTGACAAAAACATCCAAAATCTACCATATTCCCATAGATACATAATTTTCACAAATGTGTGTATGTATATCTAAGAGCAACTAAATAAATGAATATAAGAATGATTATGATTCTGCCTTACTTGTCTCTGGTATCTGGACAAAATCATTTTCAACAACAGTGCCATCCAATGAAAATCTTAATTCCCTAACAGCCTCAACTCTCTGGCTCCAAGCATTCCACAAGCTGCCACTCACAGGGTCTACATTCTGCTCCATGCCATTGTCAAGGCCACTCTTTGTACTATTTGAGTTTGTTGTGACCATCTTCGGATTATTGCTCTCTATGTTTGGAGTGCTTATAGCATTTTTGGACTGATTTTCACATGTAATGCCCAGTTCACTGTTCGCAGCCAGATTTGTACTCGAGTCTTTTTGCTTCCTTAATTTCTCTTGGCCTCGCTTTTTCAGTAAGTTCAGTAAAGCAGGATCCATCTTCTGCATAATCTCAGCCTGTGCTTGTGCAATTTCTTCAGGTGACATGTTTTCTAATCGGGCACGATTCTCAGCATCAATTTCACTCTCAAGAGACATGGACCCTTGTTCATTTCCTAAGCTGTGGAATTGTTTTTGCACTGTGGTTCGTATAGGATCTATCTTCTCCATTGCTCCAAATTGTGCTTTGGAACTATCATTATGGAACATTCTATTTGCACTGACCTCAGCATCAATGGCCATCAAACCTGATTCTCTACAGAAGTTTTCTGAGTGAGCATCTTTAACTTGCTCTTCCAGGTTTAATTTAAGTGAGTCATCTAAGTCCATTTCAGTGACTGAACTAGCACTCAATTCACTCCTCCTGACTTCTTCAGCTTTAGTCAAAGGCCTATGGTCATTTAAATGTGATTCTACATCTACATCCATGGAAGCTACATCAGCATGTGCACCCAAGGAGTTACCCAACGCACTTTTTTCGCCTACATTTTTCATTGATTCTCCATCCATCATTTGTCTTTCAGTTTTCCTTAAATGTGACTTGTTCGATTCCCTTCCCTTACTCTTGGAAAAATCATCGCTCTGCATTGCCTCTTTCCAAAGGCTGAGATCCAAATTCTTTTTCTCTTTCTTCTGCACTGGTTTAGCGAAAACTGATATGGGATCTAGGTTAGCAAATCCACTTTCATCTTCACCGTCTTCTTCATCTTCTTCAACAATATTTTTATGACTTATTGGAGTCCAACGCTGTGAAAAAAAAGAAATCCAAATATCAGTTTAAGCAACCTCAGATTTGAGCAAATCAAACTCAACAACAATTAAACCCAGTTAATTAATTCAGTCAACAAAAGGAACATCTTTAGTGGTAGTATTAGTTGATTGCCACATTACAAACCCATTTTTTTAGGCTTTAAGCTGACAGTTTTGCCTTACTCCTTCAAGCAATAAGCTTACCCAAATTTATAGTAATCAATAACAATGAATTACCAAAATAACTGAACTTCTTTATAAGCTACAAAGCTCCCCTTTCTAGTTATATGTATGGTGATCTATGTATCCTAAAAGAAATAATACAAAAATGCATAAAATAAATTTGTGTACCAAAGTGTTCATATATGTTATAAGCCTTCAATATTTGATGAATTTAAGTAACTTAAAAGACTAGCAAATAAATATTAAAAACAAAACAGAGGACAAAGTCATTGCTAAAGAAGAAAAAAGAGTGAATTTGGTGGTGGCTTACAGGGCCATGAGAGCGATGGCGTGCGACAGGGAAGGGAAGAACCGAGGGCTGAGGCGGTTTAATGGGTTGACTGATGTCATTGTTTGATGAAACAACTCCCTTTTCGACTATGCTCCCAACTAAGCTTGAAGCATCGTCTCTGTTGATTGAAACGCTCCCAAGTATCTTCAAAGAAGCACCTTTTCTTTCATTTCTTTTGATTTTACTGCCGCTTTGTCGCTCCTCCGGCTTCTTCTCCATGTGTTCCAGGGTACCAGCGAGGTTCCCTTTCTGGCTCTTGAAAGTTCAATCTTGACTGAGAATTAAAAATAGTTGCTTTAAAACCCAAAGCGGAGAACTTTCTAACTGGACCTGGCCCAACCCAAAGGGTCATTTGAGGCCATCCTTTTCCTGTTATAGTTTATATGCAAGGCCAGGTGTCCTCGCTCTGAGATTGTTGTTTCTGTTCCATCACTTCCCTTAGAAAATTGGCGATGGCAGATTGGACCGAACCCCCCTAAGGAACTCCTAGACCTTACATCCAAACATCTGGCGAACTCCGTGGAACGTCATCCGTTTCCGATCTGTTTGCTCCACGTTGCGGTCCAGTGCTACTTCCCCCCAAACGCCACCGCTGAGCTCCCCGTTTCCCTGTTCTTCACAATGAGGGTGGCACGGGCATGTGGAACACCTCTTTCGGTTTTTCCTCTCGAAACGCACTGAATTCCTTATCGGATCACCCAAATCCAATATCCAAACAGATCCTTCCATCTCCTGGGTAATCAAAATCGAAGAACATGTGCCAAACAACAGATTCAGCTTTTGAATCCTCTGTCAAGGTTCCCTTTCAATATCTCCCTGATGATTTCACCAAACATTTGAACTTGTTGGGTTTTAGAGTTTTTAAATTGGGTGGAAAATATTTGCTTCATTTTTTAATTCACCTTAGTTATCCAGGTGATGCAGGAAACTTATACATGGAAAAGTTGTCTTTTGTTTATATAACCATGCTAATGATTTCTTTTTTTCATTTTTTTACTAACAATCCATGTTTCTGGGCAATTAGCAATGTTTAAGTCTAGTGATAAGACTATAATTCAAGACATCCCTGTCTCCTTATGATGATATGATTTTGTATGGAGGGAATTTTTACGCTGTTGATAATACTGGTAGGACTATGCTTGTAGAATTCGATTTTCAGATGAATGTGGTAGCGCTGCCTATGTTTGTTGGTCTTTAGAATGTTATGTATCTAGTGTTAACTTACTGAAAAGGCCAGAAGAAGTCTTTAGAATGCGGATTTCTTTCTATCTCCCTGGACATAGACACTTAACAGTTAAGATTGTTTACTTTTATGTTTAGTTGTAAGTTGGATCCAAATTACAGCATGGATTATTGCGAAATGCACTCTATTCAGGAGGCCACCAATTGTCAATTCAGAAAAGCACATTTTTCACGTTATTGCATTAACCGCGAACGTGAATATTTGCCTCTTGTAACTAGTATTCCTGCAGTAAATTTATACTATTTACCAAGATTTTCTTTCAACTCAGTCTTGTGTGTAACAGCATATCGAAAGCTTATTTGGATAATGCAAGAAGCACAAATAAATATCGGAGATTCAGCCTAGCAATATTGTTCCTCTGCTTCAAGGTTGGCTTCTATTTTCCTGTTTATCTAGCCATAGTTGCTCTTTGCATATGCTTGTGTAATTTGGAGTCTTTAGCTGCTCAATTAGGCCACCTACCCAAAAAGCTGCCTTTATTAAGATTTGCTTATTCGTCGCCGGGCAACAGAAGCAGATACCGTGACAAGAAAAGCTTTAGATCTGTAGGAATCTTCCCTCATGAGGGCCTGTCTAAGATATTCCAGAGTGAATATTTTCACTTGACAGTGTTCCAGTTCCTTTGCAATTTTTCTTGCTTTGAGCAGAGAAGCCTTGAGCTACATAATGCAGTATGAATTTATTGTCATTTGCTTTCGGGGGTAACATTTTCATTGTACAGATTTTGTGCCAGTGGTGATTTATTTCTCTAGGAGTTAGAAGAATTGATATCTTATTTGATAAAATTGTAAGCCCCTGATTGTGAAAATATCTAACAGTTGAGAAAACTATTCTTCGGTCTGTACATTGTAGATGTTCATTACCTTCTTGTAAGGGTTTTCTTTTTTTTTTTTTTTTTTCGGGGG
>JBBYHL010000001.1:4117359-4130624 GCA_038381835.1 Adansonia madagascariensis | reverse complement strand
ATGATTTAAGAGCCTAAAATTAGGAATAAAAAAAATTTGATTATAAACTTTCATATTAATCATGTGTTTTAGTTTACGAACTATTGTTTTATTTATGCTATTAATGGTTAAGTCAATTGATTATAAAACTTTATTATCATGTGATTTACTTTATGTACTATATTTATTGAATTTTCCCCTTTTTTTTTTTCTTATTCTTGTCCAATAGCAAATCTTTGGCTCCGACAATTATATGTGTGATTTGGTGTATTACACTTTAATATCATCATGTCTGGTTTCGAAAAAAACATTTGATTATTGCTCGTTGGTTAACCATTGAGTATGTGTTTGTTTAATTTGTTTGCACTTTTTCATTGAATATAAAACTTATTATACTCGGATTTTGGTACGAGTATTGAATTTCAATATATAATTTAAAGTTTTTTTCTAATATTTTAAAAGATTTTTGAAAAATTATATCTATAAATCTATGTTTAAATATACGTCAAGCATGAGTATCAAATACAAATAGTTCAAGAATGCTTGGTCTTAGTTGTAGTTTGTTGAGTAGAATTAGACCTGGCAATTTATATATTTGTGTTATATCATGTATTTTACCATGTCATAATCATGTTTAAAATATTTTATATTTATATAAATTTTAATACATTAATGATTCGTATTATATAAACTTCAAGACATATAGTTTATCCATGTCATATTTGTGTAATCACGTTTAAAATTACTTTGTCTAAGTGAGAGTGGTATAAGATTATATTTGATAATTTTAGACGTAAAATAAAGATAATACGGAAAGAATGATTAAATTATAATATGATAAAATAACACAACACACATGTAAAAACTTGTCAAAATTTATATAAAATATATAACACTTTAAATATAATTATAATATAAAAAAATACACAAAAACCATAAAAATATGTGAATGACTAAGTGTGTAATATGTTTATTCTCAATAAATATTGTATGGTACCAGCTTCTAATTCCTTAAGGCTCGAGAACGGGCTAAACAGAATTTCTCGCCCTTAACGAGTCAAGCAAAATATGCGATGATGCATCCTACGCATCTCAAGATATAAGTATAAGGATATAATTCTCCAAAAACTCTAAATACATTTGAAAACTTGGAAGCACCCCACCAGGTGGGTAGGTCGGAGGACAAATAAGCAAAAATAATGGAGAAACCCATTATGGGGTGTCACGACACTAGCTGGAAGAGAGCGTCACGCCAAGCACTTCTAAAAATGTAGGTAATGTGCATTAATCTTACGTCGAATAAAAAAGGGAAGGCGTGTTAGATGCATCGGATATCAAACACTTATACCCAAATTCGAGTAAACATAGGGTACACCAATTAATCCTTAACACTCTTAACTGTGTTTAGTTCCTATATTCAAATTGTATTAGATAAAAACTCAAAAATCCTTTCAGACAAGAGGACTTCAGTTTCTCAACTTCTTTCACAACAGAGATTTCCCTCACAAGCTTCCTTGAGTCTTTCCAACCTCTCTAAATTGCTACTTTGCAGTGACAAACCTTTAATTTTCTCAGCCATTGGAACTATGGATGGTTTGGAATAATGAATGAACTGCAGCATCATTCCCTGTAATTATATTCCAAAAGATTAACACGTAAATAATGAAATTCAATGAAGTGCTTTCAATTGATAATGGAAATAATAAGAATATCATTCTTGGTAAATTAAATAATACTATGAAACTATGCTACTCGGATGCGAGTGTAAGCTTCGGATACGGATACGTGTCCTATACTGGTGTGTTCAATAATTCCTAAGTTTTCCTATTGTATCTAGAGGTCCTTTGAGAATCATATTCTCATATTTATTTCTGAATATATATTAGATACAAGTGTCGAACATAGATACTTAAGAAAAATGAAGAGTCGGAGCAACATAGATATGAAATAGGGCTGAGTCTACAACATAGGTCCTGTTTGCTTAGTTTAGCATGATGCCACTGTGATGCTTATCCTGCAGAATTGCCAGGAATAATTTGAAGCAATAAGGTAAATTGAGCAGACATGTTTTTAATATTTTACATGATTTATTGAACCAATGCCAAGTTTCGATAAATTTTCGCGAAAAAACTGCATACCTCGTGCTGCTTCTTCCTCGAGTAGTCTCTCAGTAGAGATTTCACAAGCTTATTCCGTAGCAATGGCTTGTCGCTTTTACAAGAGATAAAAACAAAAGATGAAAGGTGATGCAGAACTAACAATCGATCCCCGAGTTGTAGCTTTGTCAAGGGCACCGGAAACCCATGTCTTCGCATATGTCTCCAAGATTGCCTCATTATCCTGAATAAGAAACAAATTTCAGACATTCTCATATTGTTTCACTTGCAAGGAATCTCCTTTGTTAAGATGCTAGATAAGACAGAAACGGTAGTATGGAGCTCTATTCTATTTAAGAAGTTCCAGAGAATAATAAAAAAAAATTCTTGTTTTCGGAACTAAACCAACGCTCCACTAGGAAAAGAAACCAGAAGTCTTGTTTCCGGACAAAAAAGTAACACAGTTAGCGGACGGTACCTCAGCTGGTTCAAGGCATCCTTCAGCCTCTCCATGCATTTCTGCAGTGGTGGAAGAAGTTCAAGAACACAAGATTAAATAACGCATTTCAGGCAGCAAGTCTCACAGGAGCTTCAACACAATGGTATAAATATAGGTCAACTCGCCGACCAAAGATTGAATGATCATATGAAACAGCAGCATACTTCTTAACCACAGTATCAATAAATGTTGAGTAACTTTCATGAATCTCTGATTGAAATCTCAGAAGTTCCACGTCATATTTCTTTCCAGCTTCCGGTAGTAAATTGATAGACATATTCGGAATGATCTCAGGTCTTCCCTTAGACCTTGCCTTATCAAGAAGCTGTCCATAAAGCTCTTGCAAAGATTCATAAACATCCCTATCCGCTCCTCTTCAAGCACGGCCATTCCAACAAGTAATATGATGGATAATGAACGCAGTTTCCAGATTAATGGAGCACTATGAATAGGAACATCCACGGACATGGCTTCCAAACCTAAAAGGAAAAACATCCCGGCTCTAGCAACTTCAATTACATCATGAAAGTGGACATGGCTTCCAAACCTAAAAGGAAAACATTCCGGCTCTAGCAACTTCAATTACATCACCAGCGTCCTACATCAGATTTTGTATATCAGAGACCCTTCCAAGACCGGCACATTTGCTATCACAAAGGGTTGCTATCAGATTGAGAAACAGTGCATGGGAGCGGTAGTCTCTGGTGAGCCCATTCTGTTATCAATGAAGTGCAGCTAATATCTTGACTCATCATATTTCACATGTCCAGGTCCTCTGGTATGGTATCCAGAGAAACACCACCGCTTGATATCCTATCTCCACTCAAGGCTTTCAATCCTTTGTTATTAGACAGCCATCTATTTCTGAAGTGAGAAGCTGCTATCTTCCTGAAGAGCATGTAGCCGTCTTCTTTATATTCCCACTCATAATTTTATCCTCCCATTAGGGATTCAAATAGCGGCTGCAATGTGACGCTATGGCTGTTATTTAGTGGTTTTGACACCCTCCATTACCAATATCTCGACCGATATTTGACCGCAATTGACCGCGATAATGTTCATTATGTCTACAACCGCAATAAACACGATGTGACCGAAAACGTGTCCGCTACCGCTTTTTAAATCCTTGCCTCCCATTATCCTGGATAAAACGCTTAATATAGAGATCAAGATACTTTAGCACAGGTACTTGAAGCATAACGTCCAGCGCTTTCTCCACAATAACCTTGTCTCTTGGTCCAGCAATTAAACATAATCCTAAAGCAGAATGGATCATTTCCCTGGTAAGAGTCCTCTCTTCATCTGCTGGTAACCTTTCTATAGAGACAATCTAGAAGATCTCAAGCAACTGACTAAGCAACCATATATCTGTTTGTGCCAATAAAACAGTTTCCAACCAAAATCCTTCACCAGATGCACCCCATCCAAGCCCCACCTCAGGAGCAGGGCCTCCTCTACCAAAAATCTAAATGGACTGTGCGAACTGCCACTCTGATTCAACTAACTTAGAGAAAGTATTGAACACGCATCTCAATTCAAACAAAGATTCCGTCAGTATCCCCGTTGCAAGTATGTTCTCTTCTTCTGAGAAAGTGCTTATTTGAGAAGGAATCCCATGCCTTTGCTAACTGTATCAAATTGTTAATGGATATAAAAACCTCGAAGAAGCCATGAAGGCACATACAGAAGCTAATGATGTTTCAAATTCGCTTTGCTGCCTTAGAGAAGAGAGTTGCTTAACAGAAGATCTACCTCCAGCCAGGTTAGTTCCATATTCTGCAAAGTTCACGCGTGTAAAGCTCAAAAACCCATTTCTAATAATTGCTATTCTCTAGACAGCCAAAGAGTACGGACTTCTGATGAAAAAAATGTTGGCAAATCAACCTTAGAGAGCTTATGAAGAAATTGATAAGAAGATCCACAGTCCACCATAGACCCATGGGACATAATTTTCAATGAGGATGTGCGTTATGTATATCTTAAAATAACTAAATAAATGAACATAAGAACAATTATGATTTTGCCTTACTTGTCTATGGTATCTGGGCAAAGTCATTTTCAACGACAGTCCCTTCCAAGGAAAATCGTAATTCCCTAACAGCCTCAACTCTCTGGCTCCAACCATTCCACAAGCTGCCACTCACAGAGTCTACATTCTGCTCCATGCCATTGTCAAGGCCATTCTTTGTAATATTTGAGCTAGTTGTCACCATCTTGGAATTGTTGCTCTCTGTATTTGGGGAGTTTATAGCATTGTTTGACTGATTTTCACATCTAATGCCCAGTTCACTGTTAGCAGCCAGATTTGAAGCCGAGTCTTTTTTCTTCTTCAATTTATTTTGGCCTCGCTTTTTCAGTAAGTTTGGTAAAGCAGGATCCATCTTCTCCATGATCTCATCCTATGTTCGTGCAATTTCTTCTGGTGACATATTTTATCAGGCACGATTCTCAGCATCAATTTCATTCTCGAGAGACACGGACCTTCGTTCATTTTCTGAGTTGTGGAATTGTTTTGGCACCGTGGTTCGTGTAGAATCTATCTTCTCCATTCTCCCAAATTGCACCTTGGCACTATCATTATGGAACACTCTTTTTGCATGGTCATCTATGGACATGGATCCTGATTCTCTACTGAAGTTTACATGAGTCAGCATCTTTAACATTCTCTTGCAGGTTTAATAGAAGCGAGTCATGTAATTCCATTTCAGTGAGTGAACTAACACTCGGTTCACTCCTCATGGCTTCTTCAGTTTTAGTTAAAGGCTGATCAGCATGTAAATGTGATTCTACATCTACATCCATGGAAGCTACATCTGCATGTGCACCCAAGGAGTCCCTCAACGTGCTTCTCTTGCCTACATTTTTCATTTCTCCTCCTTCCATCATCCGTCTTTCAGCTTTCCCTAAGCGTGACTTGTTTGCTTCCCTTCCCTTAGTCCCGAAGAAATCGCTCTGCATTGGCTCTCTCCAAAGTCTAAGATCCAAAACCTTTTTCTGTTTCCTCTGCACTGGTTTAGCCAAAACCGATATAGGATCAAGGTTAGCAAATCCATTTTCATCTTCATCATCCTCTTCATCTTCTTCAACAATATTTCTATTGCTTCTTGGAGTCCAATGCTGTAATGGAACCAGAGTTTTAAACTTTTGGAAGAAAACTTTATATGAACATGGAAAAAAAAAAAAGTGAATTTGGAGGTGGCTTACAGGTCCACGGGAGCGGTGGCGTGCGACGGGAAAAGGAAGAACTGACGGCGGAGGCGGTTGAATGGGGTTTTTGCCAATATTATTGTTTGATGAAACAATTCCCTTTCGGATTATGCTCCAAACTAACCTTGATGCATTGTCTCCATTGATTGAACAGCTTCCAAATGTCTTCAAAGAATCAGCTTTTCTTTCATTTCTTTTCCTTTTATTGCCGCTTTGTTTATTCTGGTTCTTCTCCATGGGTTTAAAGGTACCAAGGAGGTTCTATCCTTACTTGTCCTTCAAGCTTCACTCCTTGAGTTTGAAAAATTAAAAATGGCCACCTTGAAGCAAAGGAGAGAACTTTGCAACTGGACCCAAACCAAACACCAACACCAACAGCCCATATGAGGACACTCACCGACTTTCCGATTAATTCGATTTTAAAATTCTTAAAATTAATTAAATTACGTAAATATATAAAATCAATTAAAAAATATTTTAAAATAAAATAAATTTAAATATATTTTAAATTAATAAATTTAATCAATTTAATTTATAATTTTAAAAAATAAATCATACGTTACATATAAAATATGATTAATAAATTAAAAAAATTAATTTAATTTAACCTATTCAATTAATAATTTTAAAAATCACCATTGATTAAATTAATTTTATGGATTAAATCGGTCAAACAGATTAATAATCAATCTTACCTCTTCTTTTATATGGGAGGCTTTCTCGCTCTCACGTTATTCTGTTTTTTTTTTTTTTTATTCCTTTTCCTGTCAGTTTCTTGGGAAAATCGGCGATGGCAGATTGGACCCAACTCCCCAGCGAACTCCTAGACCTTATTTCCAAGCGTCTACACACCTCCTTCGACGTCATCCGTTTCCGTTCCGTTTGCTCGATGTGGCGGTCCACCGTTGCATCCCCCAAACGCCACCGCTTAGCTCCTCGTTTCCCCATCCTCCCCGATGAGGGGGGCATGGTGAATACCTGCTTCGGGTTTTCCCTTTCAAAGCGCACCGTGTTCCTCCTTCGATCGCCCGAAACCAATACCGAAACGGACCCTTCTACCTCCTGGGTAATCAAAATCGAAGAAGATGTGCCAAACAATAGAATTCAACTCTTGAATCCTCTCTCAAGGTCCCGTTTCGATTCTCTCCCCGATAATTTTCCCAAACTTTTGAACTTGCTAGAATTTAGAGTTTTTGAATTGGGTGAAGAATATGTGCTTCATTATTTAAATCACCTTAGTTATCTCGGCGATGTGGGAAACTTATACATGGAAAAAGTTGTTTTATCTTGTTTAGATAAAGATGCTAATGGTTTTGTTTTACTTACAATCCATGTTTCTGGGAAATTAGCCATGTTTAAGTCTAGTGATAAGAAATGGACTATAATTCAAGACATGCCATCTCCTTATGATGATGTGATATTCTATAAAGGGAATTTTTATGCTGTTGATAATACTGGTAGGACTGTGCTTGTGGGATTTGATTTTGAGATAAGTACAGCTGGGATGCCTGTATTTGGTGGTGACAAGAAGTTTTTGGTTGAGTCAAAGGGTGAGTTATTGTTGGTTGATATGTATTTGAGTATCGAAGCTGATGAGGGATCGTGTTCGTGGGCGGGTTTAGGGTTTGTTGAGGAGTATTTTGAGAATCTTGCTTTTTATATGAATGAGAGGACGGTTAGGTTTAAAGTTTATAAGCTGGATGAAGTTGGTAAAGAGTGGGTTGAAATTAAGAATTTGGACGATCGCGTGTTGTTTTTGGGTGATGATTGCACCTTTTCTGCCTCAGCGGAAGATTTGTCTCTCTGTAGAGGGAACTTCATAGTTTTTGCGGATAATTTCTTCTATTCACTTGGGGCAGAAGATGGATCTTCGGAGCGTTGTGATGTAGGTGTATTTGATTTGGAAAATGGTTCTATCGGACCATTACAGAAGTTTCCTCAATTTTCCAAGCTGTTCTGGCCACCGCCTTGTTGGATTTCCTCAACATTATTGGATGTAAGTATTTTCCTCTGCATTGTTTGAATTTTGGCTGAGCTTTTAATTATTTTCAATTCCCTATAATATTGCAAGCTTAATGAAGATTCTTTAAGCATCGAGTTACAAGGAATCATGCAAAAAACAAGCACAAAATCATGATGAATTCCTTGAAAAATGTTTTTGAATCTCTTGTTCTGTTATGCGAGTACCATTTTTATAAGGTGTGAGAATGACAGTGAACTATCAATTTGCTGTCTAAAATAGAGGAAAGCACAGACTTGATGATGTGGCCTTTCTAATTTGAAGCAATGTCTATTTTTTGGTACAAAGGAGGCCTCTTTCTGAGATAGGGGAGGGATTGCAGATACTAGGATTCGAACCCCTACCTATTGAATACCACCTCTTAGGGGTGGTTTCATAAACTGACTGAGCTACACTCTAGGTTCTTTGAAGCAATGTCACCACCATTGATGCTATGTATCTAATGTTAAACCTATTAAAAAGGCCAAAGTGAAAGTCTTCTTGTCTGATGACTCTTGATTTTAGATGGAGTTAAATAGAATGTGGATTTCTTTGATATGTCTCCCAAGACATAATAAGCGCTAGCACTAGTCTAACAGGTTAAGATTTTTTACTTTGATCTTTAGTTGCAATATGAATTTGGATCCAATTTCCACTTTGGATTATTGTGGTATCCTCTTTGTCCACATGAGGTGGCCACCAAAAGGCAAAATTTAGAAATGCGCACTTTTCACGTTATTGCATTGACCGTGAATTAATTGATTTGCATCTTCCAACTATCTGCAGTGAATTTGTAGTATTTACCAAGATTTACCTGCAATTCATTCTTATCTAACATCATAAAAGCCGATTTGGTGGGTGCAACAGGCACAAATAAACATTGGAGAATCAGTCTAGTACATATTGTACTTCTGCTTCACAGTTGGGTCGTATTTTCCTCATTGTCTACCTATGGTAGCTCGTCTTTTATGCATTTGTCATTTGAAGGCTTTGGATGCTCAGTTAGCACATTTAACCAAAAAATCTATGTTTTTTGGGATTTGCTTTATTTGTGGGGAAACAGAATCAACCACCATGACAAGAAACGCTTATGATCGGTACCGATTTTTCACTTGCCGATAGTGACTTTTGGCAGATTTCAAGTTCCTTAGCATATTTTTTTTTTAATTTTCTTTTTAAACTTTTAGAAGAGAAGCCTTGAGCTACTCCTAATGTAAGTATGAATTTATTGCCACTTTCTTTCAGGATATAAGATTTAGCAGGCAGTATCTTATTTCCTTCATATTCTTTTCTTTAACTTCAATTGTTTATCTTGTCAAATAGAAATTCAATTTTGTACATATTTTGTGCCAATTGTGCTTTAATGCTTAAGAATTTAAAAGAATAGATGATCTTTACTGTAAGCAGCTGAATGTGAAGATTATGTCAGTAGACAAAATAAATGTGCACTATGTATATCATTTAAGTCATAGGGCTGGGGGGAAAAACAACCGGAAAAAAATAAAAACTGATTCGAACCGTATCATTCTTAGATGTTCAGCATTAATTTCAGAGCTGCTACTTTTAACGAGCAGCATCAATAGCAATTAGATTGAAGCATATTAAGTTAATCTGCTTGCCTTGATTAGCACAATTTTAAGTTTAAAAAAATCTAAAAAATTCTGAACTTGAGTCTGATATTTTTATGCTAAAAATGTACAAGATTAGATCACCCATTTCTCTTAAGCTTGTCAGCCACCTAAACTATGCAACTCCATTTTTCACATAGGATGATGAACCTTTGATTTCAGTCTCTCTCTGGGGCATTTTCGGAAACTCGTCTTGCGCTGAGGCTCCCTGTATACGACCACACCCTCTCGAATTCAGCTGCATATGGTTTCTCGAGTTTCCAATCGGATTCCTCCTTAAGACTGTTTCTCTTCAAAGAGGAAGCTGTCCTTCCTGGGCTGCCAGTGAGTGGAGTTGAAGAACAGAAGGTCGGTGTAGCAAAAGGAGAGGCATAAGGAGTGTGCTGAATCGAGAATGGACTTGGAGACATTCGCTTCTGGATCGGGAGACCACTCAGACCGCTCCTGCTGAAAAGGGAGATTGTCTCTAACGCGGCACAGCGTTTGATGGTATCATCAACATAAAGGACATCATCTATTCTTGCCATAATGTTGAAGGCCAAACTCTCCATCACCCTTGAGTAGCTTTCAAGAATTGATTGCCCAACGTCCTGCAATTAAAAGATAATAAAATGGGGCTACTATCAGTGTTGCTTACTAAGCCTTTTTTCCAAAAACAAGAAGGATGCAAACCACAAATGTACCAACATTGTGGGAACCACTACTAGCATAATGCACCAACTAATAGAGAAGATTCTCCTTTCATTTTGAGATTACCAAAATAAGATAACATTAATTGTAAATTCACTCATTATCGGCCCCAGTACCTGATTAAAAGCAATGGTCCCAAGATGATCGATGGTATACATTTATAAAGATGCAAGGAAGCAACACAAGTTGGTTCTATCCTCACTAACTACCCAAGAAGCTTCCAATCACATTTGTTAGACCACATGCATGGACAATATAGAAAAATTGGAATTCAGTTTTTCTTTCTTAATGAAGTGGTGCAAAATACCTTATTATATTGAATTTTGTTCATATCCAATGCCGTCTGAGGAAGACCAGGAAAACGAAGCCTCAAGCTATGTAAGAGGGTCTCAGCTCTTTGGGACAGAAAATTTTTCTTTTCACTGTCAGCGACAAGGCCCTTGACCTTGCCACCCCATGTCGAGCGCCTAGCTTTGATGTGATTTGTGTGTTTCCTTGGATCTTTCTGCTTCCAAACATGTACTGCTGCCTCGATCCTGTTAGCAATTTCCAGAGTTTGATGTTCTGTTGACAGATCAAGGCAATCAAGGAGACATTCTGGCGAGAATTGATCAGCTGTTATGTAGCGGTAGATGACATCTCCTAGACAAGCTTTTCCATTCTGATGGTAATCAGACATAGCCAGGAAAATTGTTACCAATTAAATCAAACGTAAGAAAAAGTAATGCACAAAAAAAAGTAGGTTCACAATAAATGTCCAATTGAGTCAATTTTTAACAATTATTCTATGCTGCATCAAAATGCACCAGTCATTTGACGTTCAATGGGAGAAAAAATCATGCATATCTGTTCCCTTCCTAAGCTATTGTTTTTAAATTTTCAATCCTACTTTGATTGAAATGCTCATTGAATCCTGAATTGATGGATCAACGTTGACCATCAACCATTAACATTCAAGAATCATTACCAAATGTTTTGAAACACAGTTACATACCTTTGGCAAGGTCTCCATGTAAGCAGTAGGTATCTCCATCTCCGCGAGTACGCTACTATTAATCGCCATGGCCGCCTTCAGTATTTGGTTTGTGCAATCCCTACATTGCTGCAACTTCTTCCTTGCATCCTCCGACAAACCATTTGGTGGCACTTTCGGACATGGCAACCACCACTTCTCTTCCTGCCTAATCGAGGGCCTCCCTCCAGAAATGGATGATGGATAAGCATCAAGGTCACCACCATCACCCACAACTATTCCCCGATCAACATACCAAAACTCTGTCTCGCGAAACCCATCGAGCATGGCAATCAACATCGCATCAAGCTTCTTAAGGGCCGGAAGGTTTATATACAAATCTGAGCGTGGCCTTGTCGCCATGACTTCATATGTGCCACCACCAGGGAATTGTTGTATCGATGGTACAAGTTCAACAATCGAATCGCTCACGCACAAGAGCCACTCCATTTCTCTCGTCCACATCACCTTCTTCTGCGGTGCCAATGGCTCTAACCTCCACAGCTCACCAAAGACGGTGGCTGCCATTAAAAGGAAAAGTACCATTTAGTTTAAACGAAGATTTATCGAATACATAAAAACACAAGGAAATTACAAGCAAAATCACACCAACCAGAGAGATTCGTGATCGCATTCGAAATGGCGAGGGCAGTACACACTCCTTTCCCACCTCCAGACATGTCTTCTCCTAAAAGAAGCTTGGCGAATCTCTCCTTCATCATCTCAACTTCTGTATAACATTGATGGCATTACGAGAATCAGTGAAAATAAAAATAAACAACAAATTTATGGAAAAAACTGAAGAATGATACTAAATCAAGCAGATTAATCTTTAGGAAAGCACTCTAAACTAAATCAGAACAGCCAGAGAGTGTTTTTCTTTCTTTCTTTTTTTTTTTTCAATTTTACTGGGTTTCCCTTTCTGCAATGGAGAAAATAATTGAAAAAAGAAAATATTCCATAGTTAAATGCTTAATTTTCTAAAAATTCTTAAAAACCTAAGTTTATCAGTTCGCTAAAAATAGAAACAAGTAAAATCAATTCACTCAGAAATTGGAAAATTGGAAATACCTAACAAATCGGAGTCCCGCTTATCATGCTTGTCATCATCCCAAATCACAACATCCTTCCCTCCGATCACTGGCAACATCACAGGCACCTGAAAACCGAACCCTCCACCTGTCGGTAACCTAGGAGATGACGTCATCGAGCTGGAACAACCTTCTCCATCAAACCGCCGACACGAAAAGCTACTACAACTCTCGGACTCACTGACATCGGCACTCAAACTATAACTCCCGCACCGCTCGCTCTGCTGATCAGAGCCATTATCAGACGATACACTCCCCATAACAACAACAAGATCCAACGGCTAAAAACAAAATCCTTCAACCGCACATTCACTAACAAATTAACGAGACGAAATTTCCAAGAAGAATAAGAAGAGGAGATAAGAAATCTTTCACATTCTTTCTTTGTTAAGTACTGAAACTCTTTTTCTATTTAGTTTTTCCTCTCTTAAATTGTTTCTGTGTGTTTGCTTAGTAAAAGAGTACTGTTACTGTTAATGGCGATGTTATTCGGTTTGCAAAAGCAAAAGTGACGGCGTTTGCTAGTGCTTGTCTTTTTCCGTCACAGCTTGTCCTTACCACCCGACAGTACCCGACACGAAACTTTTCCTTTGGACCCACCCCCTTCCTATTTTTCGGATCATATTAATTACCATTCCCTGCTCCATGATTATTTTATAATTACAGTTAATTATATTAAAGAAAAATAAATACTTTATTTTTATTTTTTTAAAAATATAATAAATAATAATTTGAATTCAAAAATTATTTAATTATTATGTCATTACATTTAATATATTATTTTTATTGAATTCAAAAAATAATTTATTAACAATATTTTTTAAAATTTTATTTTAACTAATGCTATTAGATATTAATTAATACTTATATGTTATTTAAAAAATAATACAAAAATAAAAAAAAAAAGTTAGCCCATGTCTAGTTCCATTAGTTAAAAAAATATAATTAATATATATTTTTAATTCAATAAAATAATATATTTTATACAAATAATTTTTAAAATTAATAATTAAATAACATTTAATCAATGCGTGTAGATGTCAATTAATTAATATATTTTCTCC